>JAJMLF010000031.1:0-98602 GCA_030569555.1 Yamadazyma oceani
TCGGTAGACTCAAGGCAAATTCGGTAGACTCTTGGGCACAAGCACGTGTCGGACACAAAAAAATTCGGAGGACTCATGGCAAAAATTCGGAGGATTCATTTCGACCCTAAATCGCTAACAAAATGGCTTTCGGTAAACTCCTGGACCGCGAAAATTAACTATGTATTTTCGGTAGACTCTCCAAATTACCCTATATGATGAAATCGACGATGCCATCAAAGAGACTATAGCTTATCATAAAGACAAGGCATTTTATAAGGAACTTCACGATGGACTGACTGTCAGATGGAACGACGCAACTTATATTTTGAATGAATACGCAACCGTCAATAGGGTGATGCTAGAAATAGAAGCTGGTGATCTTAATTAATATAACGTGCGTCTATGAGGCTATAACAATAATAACAAAAAAAATAAAAAGAATTTAGCGACTCCTTATTAACCTGAATAAATATCTAGCTTATTTCTTCGATATATATTAAGACTCCTGAATATTGATGTGTAATTTACCAGATACATTTTGAAAAGATTTATAGAAAAACTTCCGAAGCGGTAGTGAAAATTTGTTTATTTTCCTATTTATCAGCAAGATTCAAAGAAATTATTGTAGAATTTTTTAGCGACAACAATTATATCAAAATGCGCTCTATCTGCATATTTGGCCTTACCAATATTTAACGATTCCATTTTTTCATAAACTTCATCAGCAGTATTGAGTAAATATTTTTATTATCCAGTAATGTAACTTCACACTTTTTGAACTTAATTGTGAAAGCAGATTCATCGTTTTCAAAACAATCTTGCAATATTTTACCTAAATCTTTTCTCCCATCCTTGAAGTTAATATAATTAGGGTTGGTATCAAAATTATCAGGTAATGGTAGCAGATTCCAGATTTTCGAAATCAACTATGCGAAGGTAGTGAAGTATCCAAAGTACCCTATATGACTCTCCAAATTACCTTATATTAGGCTATAAAAGTTCACTGTAGCATATAAAGGTTTATATGTACCCACTCAAATTGTTGCAAATTTCCAAAACAAGCACACCAAATCTTCGATCGCACTAATATAAACTCCAATCTGCTTCTCATTGTCCTAGTACCCTGTTATCAGGCTTAGAGAAATACTAGGGCATTTCTATCTGTAGATACCACACATATTGTATAAGAATAATACCGAGTTACGCATATACGGTAAACTCAGCACAAAAAGATAATATTCAAGAATCTCCCGTAAAATCTAATCGCAGTCGGTGGAGTCATTTCGAGCCTAAATCGCTAACAAAGTGCTCTATAAACTTTTGAATCGTAAATCTTAACTCTTTGCGGTAGACTCTCCAAACCACCATATATAATGTTTCTCACCGTATTGTCTTGTTTGTCTGCAAGCCATTGAATTGAAGGAAAGCTAGTTTACCTCACGTGTATTTGTGCTGCTATTTTCACTATCATTGAGAGACTTGTCATAAATAATTATTAGTTTAAAGATAATAAAAGTTAGTAAATAAATACCTGCCAAAAGACTGAAACAACCTCCAAGAGTCAACGATTTTACGATCGCATCTTGAGCTGCTACAAATATAGCACTCATGACACCCCTCATTAAATTTAAACAACTTGCAGAAGCAGAGCTTTCATTTGGACGAAGGTCTATCAAAAGGGTTTGGGTGATAGTTAAAATCCAGATTACCATATATGAAATAACAAATTGAGCTATTAGAATAGGAGCAACTGAAACCTTTTTACTTAAACACCACCCAAATACTAAAACCGACAGTATCAAAACGCTTGAAATTCGACTCATGAACTCTAATCGAACCCTGTGAATGATAAATGGTTTCTTTTGAGCATCGCAAAGAGCTTTTCTTCGTCTATAGTTCCAATTGAGTATATATCCACTAATAAACGATGATGCCATTGAGCCCACTCCACCAGCGAGGTAAGCAAGTCCCACCTCGATATCTGAATAGTTGTAGTCATTTTTTAAAACCACTGAAAGAGTAGTCATAGACATATTCCAAATACCAAAAGCCAATCCACTAGGAATCATGGAAATGAAGACAAGTTTTGTTAAGAATATTTTTATAGCACTGAGCACTAAGTTGGATGAAGATTTGGGTACTAAGGTAGAAGTATCATTATTTAATCGCTTTTTAAATCTTGGTGACAAAATTATCCCCAGGTAATGATAAAACATTGGAGGCAGTATAGATTGATTTCCTACAACAGTACGATTAGTCTCGGGAACGAACAAAAAATTACAAACAAATGCCACACCACCACCTATAGCGCAAAATGAAAAAATTCCCGATATTCCCCATCTACCAACTAATGCACCACCTAATAATCCACCTAGTGCCTGTCCACTTAACACAATTCCGTTAATAAATCCACTCAAACTTCCACGTTCCAGTCTAGGAGTTAAGTCTGCTACCATCCCCATTGATACAGAAATGGTAGATGCAATTGACGATGCTTGTGCAAATCTCAAAACCAAAAGACCCCAATATACTTTTACTTGAGAAAGCCCTATACAGACTGCAATGTAACTAGCTAATAATAGATTTAGCGCTGGTTTTCTACCATAGTGATCAGCAAATCCTGAAAAAACCATCGGAGTTACTGATTGAAAGACTAAGTATATAACCACAGTTAAATTTGCAGATTCGGTAGATACCTTGAATTCTTCAGACACAGTAGGGATCGCAGGAAAGAATAACGCGCTTGAAAGCGTAGACCAACAGGCATTTAGGGATATGAATGTTCCTAAGAAAAATCTCTCTCTTTTCGAAAATATCGAATATGGTTTTTGTGACTCAGAGTGCAAGTCCAATCCTTCTTTTTCTTGGTCTTTTACTTGACCAGTGGAACGAGACACATCGACGTTTTGATGAGTCACTGTATTATTTTCTTCTGGCGTGAATAAACCTTCACTATCGCCCTTTTTGTTTGAATTAAAATCCTTGGGAATTAACAGGTTTACTTTCATCATAGAAGTATATTACAAAAAACAGGAAAAAAATAATTCCTGGAAATTTTACTCTTTAAATGGCCACACATTTTCTTTCATATACAAAACGCTTACCTCCATTCCCTATAACCGGGTTAAATACCATTATTTATTGCTCATTAGGGCTATAACATTTTTCACGTACAGGAATGCTGACCATCATGTACTATGACCGACTTGACACATTACTGCTATTGCATTATTTGCAAATATATTACAACATAACTGAGTGCATATAAGTCTTCTGTAAGCCGTTATCATTGGAAAAAGCACCTATTATTACAACTCTTATTGGCTATTACTACGGTTACATTTCGCTTTACAATCTTCTATCTCCGTTTGGCAAACCGAGTCCACAATAAATGGGCCTTCTCAAATTCAGGTAGTTGTTTCTTTTAGTGCGCAGTACTTGCTCTTCAAAAACTGTTTTCTTTATCGCCGTTAATACATCCGAGATGAGAGCAGCTCTGCAAGCTACCGATATGCTTTTTTGTTTCAGACAGAAAAAAAGCACCTTATATAAACCCCTAATATTCCTTGTGTTTTTTTGGGCTGAGAAATAATTCTCTTGCAGAATAAAAACGACAATGGCTTCCAATTTTATGACTGCTTGTTGCTTAGAAAAGAGCTTGCACGAAGGAGATGAAATAGGTTCTTTTTATGATGTCGCTGGTATTTCGTGTTATTCAACCGGAGATGAATACGGAAACGAAAGAGTTATTGTCATTTGCACTGACGTATTTGGGTACAAATTGAAAAATGTTTTGTTAATAGCTGATAAATTAGCGGAATTGGGGAAAAGTAGGGTGTTAATTCCAGATATTTTAAATAACGAACCGGTAACTCAACCTTTTGAAAAGTGGTTTGCTAGGCATACACCAGAAATAACTTCTCCAATTTTCAGTGGATTCTTGTCAAAGTTTCGTCAAGAAGTTTCACCTAAAAGTTTGGTTGGTATTGGATATTGTTTTGGGGCAAAATTTGTGGTTCAAAACCTTAGTGAGAACGGTCTTTTGGATGCAGGTGCGATCGCTCATCCATCTTTGGTTTCGGAAGAAGAAGTCGAAGGTATCATTAAACCTATTATAATATCGGCAGCTCAAAATGACGACTCCTTCGCCCCTGAATTAAGACGTAAAACAGAAGAGATCTTATCAAAAAGAAGCACACTTAAATGGGAATTGACTTTATTTTCTCAGGTCTCTCATGGGTATTCTGTTAGAGGTGATATTTCAAACTTACAGGTAAAGCACGCCAAAGAGAAAACCCTTGCTGATCAAGTTATGTTCTTTAGTAGTCTTTAAATGTACAAAAGTATACTTTGCCTAAAATGTGGTTCTCTTTAAATCGTTAGTATGAGGAATAGTAGCAATGGTGCGGGCTTTTTCATTTCTACCGTTATCTCTCCGCAAATCTGGTTTCAATGTGAACTTTTTTCTATAGATTTTTACGTCAATCAATTATACTCTACGATTCAAGAACTTTAAATGGGCGGAAAAGTCTACTAGAATACTTTGACACCCCATTCCTGCTGAGACGCCAATTTTGGGGTTTTTTTTTTTTTTCTAAAATTAACTGAGCATCATAAAAATAAAAATAAAGCAGTTTCGTTTTCGTCTGGATAAACGATTGAACAATGGAGACTAGACCTGAACATGGCGCCAGTGATCTGAACGAAGATAGCGAAGTTCTTTCCAATCAAGGGAACACTAAAAATAGTTTACCACAGAAAAGAAATAGAACGAGAACGGTTTGTACATTTTGTAAGAAGAGAAAGGTCAAATGTGATAAAGGACAACCGTGCCATGCTTGCGTAAAGTTCGGCAATGACGATTGTGTATATGAAGATACAGAAACCATAAAACACGAACGAAAACAAGCGTCCATTGAGAATGAGATACGAATTTTGAGAAGGAAGCTTGCCAAATTAGAATTGAAAAGTCAAAGAACCAAAAGAGGTCAACCAAGAAATCAGAATATCACATTGGTTCCTGATGCTATGATTAATGACTTTGCAAGCCCATTTGAGGAATACTTGGGGAACAATCCCATAGACTCTACTGAAGATAAAACCAATTTTTATGTTAACGAAGAGGCAAATTTTGCTTCCAACCAAAATTATTCAAGACGGGCGCCACTTCCTTTTGATTGGGTATCCTTAATGAAAACTGACAGTTCTTTAGCTCACATACTCGAAGTTTTTATTGAGTTTACGTCTCTTCACAAGGAAAAAGAGAAAAAATTCAATAAAACTGATACAAACAAGGACATCATAAATATGAAAGAGTATTTTAGATCCAAGAATAAATCTATTCAAGGAACAAGTGATTTTGAGGAGCTAAGCCTATGCTCCCTGCAACAGGATAAACCCCTTTCTTCAAAAAGACAACAGTCAGAAAACATCGAAAGCAATCTTTCAAAACTGCCAGAGCTGATGTCTTTTTCATTCACACCCGAACATGCTTGGCATGACTTTAGCAAAAAACTTCAAAGCCACCAACCAACAAATGGGGAAAATCTGATTAAACCGAAAATCAATGACAATCATGATATAATAGGACATCGGTATGGTGATCAAACCTTGAGACATTTAAAAGCATTGCAAATTGAAATTGGTGAAACACTACCAAACAAGAAGGTCATATGGGGATTAATTAGTAAGTTCTTCACCAGATACTTCCCAGTTGCACCTATATTAGACGAGGAAGACTTTATTGATGCTGTGACGAAAATAATTGGCCCCGAATCTAACAATGAAGAATTTTCTGTCATTAACATAACAAGGAAGACCGATTTTGCTGTTTTAGGATCATTGTTACTTCTTTTAAGGTTATCATATCTATCCTTGGCTTCAATTTATGCAGAAAATAGTGAAAAATTAAATATCCAAGAACGATCTGATCCATCTTTGAAGTATTTGCTCGCTAGTCCTATCAGCTTGAATACCGTGTTTTTGGCTAAAGACTGCTTAAACTTATTTGATTTATTCACTACAGGATCATTGCCTGTACTTCAGCTTGCAGTTTTTACCAGATGTTATATAATGTATGCACCCGAAGAAGGTGATGGGGATAGGGGTAATGAAATAAATACATTGAATGGATTACTTACGAACATGGCTTTTTCATTTGGACTAAACAGGGATCCAGATTCGGTCTTTGGAAACTCAATGCCTGTTAGGATTAAGAATTTGAATAGAAGGATTTGGTGGACAATTAACCATTCAAATATTATACAGGCCATACTGACGGGGGCCAGGTTTTACGTTACGAGTAAAGACTATACCACTAAGTTTCCCATTATCAGTTCTGAAAGCTCCAACACAAAAGATTCTAGAATGGAGAAGAATATGGCTGACGTGGTCAACAAAAAAGTGGTTATTCATGAGCTCGTAGATGAGCTCTTACAGGAGGTCTTGAACTTTAAGGATGGGGCCCGAATTCAGGGGGTAGCTCATAATTTATCTCTATTGGAAAAAAACGTTGTTAAGCAATATGGCCACATGTATGAAATCATAGGTAATTCTCTGGTTTTTACGAGTGACATAGAAAAAGTTTCCTCAACAAGATACTTTTTAAGGGCTGATGTATTGACTATTTCAATTGTTTTCAAATTTATGAATTTTTATGAACGAAAAAAAAAGTTCAGGTTGATGGTATACTATATTAAAAAATTAATAATTGTAATCTGTTACGATTTAATACCTTTCTGTTATAAGATTTTAAATGAAGGCAAAGAAATTTTTGAACAGATTTCTGACTTGACGATAATACCTGAATTGATTAAAGCCATACAAAAGGCTAGTTTGGTATTGACTTCTTTTTATGTGAGATGCACAAAGGAACAGGATCATAGGAATTCTGGCAGGAACCATTCAGAAAAAATGTTAAATGATTTAGAATACATCAAGTCTTTCGACCTTTTAAATTCAATCAGTAATTGTTTTCAATTTATTCTTGAAACCCTAAGAAAGTGTTTAAAAGATTTGAGTCCTCGGTATTTTTATGCTTGGAGAGTCAGCAGAATTTTTGACATCTTACTAAAAATAGCAAGTGATTCATCGGTCTACAAAAAGATGAGAAAGAAATCAGAGGAGTGGCTAAGAAACGACTATCTACTTGAGATAGATGATCTTTTACGTACTGCTATCCAGAGGCTAAACAACGTTAAGGCAGACACAGGAGGACATATACCAACTACTGGTGTTCCGAATAAACATTTTGATGAGACTATTGAGCAACAGGGTGATTGCAACATGAATAGCTTTGATCAAATCTGGCAACAAGTTTTTAATGCCAATGATTCTAATTTAATCGATACGGATGGCATAGTTCCAAATTTTCTTGATTTTGTTGACTTAGATGAAGATCGATGGAACAGTGACTTGAACGAATTATTATCGCACCCTGATCTTGAGTTCTAGGTTCTTAATTTGGTTTGCAAACGGAAACTTTACGCTTCAGAATTCATGCTTTCTGATATATGGATAGCCTTGAGAGAACTATGAGGATCTAACTTAGTATGGATAACCTTTCGTTGTATTACAGAGTAGTAAATAATATTGAAGAAGTGGATGTTATCGTCTCCTTATCCCTTCCACAAACACCATATAAGGTATGTTTGCATATTGTTCTTGATACAACTTTTTATTGCAAGTTATTGCAGAAGTAAGAGCTTCCTATTGAACTCAATTCGCAGATTCTCATGGTAAAAAATATCATGCCTCAAAATTTTCAGAAACGCCCGTTCGAGAAAAAATTATTAACGGTTAGTTCTTCAAATGGTTAAATCGAACATCTTAATGGTTTTACTGCTATTAGTCCTACTGCTAGCAGTTGTAGACTGGAGTAACTCCTATATTCTAGGTGGACCCAACTTATCATTCAGAGAAGGCTTGATTGTTCTGTCTACTATGTGGTTTGAAATCTTGAAATCATGGACAAAAGCTGTTACCCAGAGTGTGTAAGTAAAAACTCCCATAACAGTATACAAGTTAAATTAGGAAACGCAGGAGATACGTTACAATACTCGTGCGCTTATGGAGAGGACCTGAATAGTTTTTCTTCAGCTCGAACGAATAAGTTATATTTCATAATACAGTAGCAGATAATATTTAACTATCGAGAAAGAAAAAAAATAACCCTGTGGTTTTAACGTCAACATAACAACATGTTTAGGTTGTTGAGAGTTCTGACGAAAATATAGAAGACTGATCTAGTAGTTCCTATGATATAATAAGAGCAAATGCTCCCTTGTAACTGATATGTTTGAGATAAGAGTACTATTTGAAACTGGACTATGTAAAATGATAAATCAACCGTTCATCAGCTTAAAAGCTCTAGATCTTAAAAACGAGAAGTTCTCACTATATACAGAATAAACATATCACCCGCACACGTATCAAAAATTGACGTCGTCGTGTATATGTGACAGCGTTACTAAGCGGGATCGTGAGCTGGGTTTAGACCGTCGTGAGACAGGTTAGTTTTACCCTACCGATGATGTTGTCACAATAGTAATAGAACTTAGTACGAGAGGAACCGTTCATTCGGATAATTGGTTTTTGCGGCTTTCTGATCAGGCACTGCCGTGAAGCTACCATCCGCTGGATAATGGCTGAACGCCTCTGAGCCAGAATCCATGCTTGAAAGTGATAATTCTTGCCTCGCACATTTTAGGTGGATACGAATAAGGCTCTTCGAGTTGCTTAACCATAACAGGTTGGCAATGGTATGTTTAACGGAAAGGGTTTGTATGCTTGCCGACTAATAGCACTTGTCATTGTGCATGTGGATAAACGTTTTGCATACGACTTGAATGTACAACGGAATATTGTAAGGAGTAGAGTAGCCTTGTTGTTACGACCTCCTGAGATTAAGCTTGTGGGTAGATTTGTTAACGATACCTTCCGCGCGCTTCCGATTTGGGTATTTTGCAACCGTTAGATAAGAATGCCATTAACTCCAGCACGGGTATGTACTGGTAAAAAGTGAGAGAAGAGTTAAGCCGAGTTACGGATGGTAGCTTCCACCTTTGACCCTATTTTCTACCTTTTTTAGCTGAGAAACTTTCGATTGTGAGTATAAAACCCAAATATTCATCAGATCCCTCATAATATCTTTACGTTGACACTATTGCACTTCAGTAAGCTATTATAATCACCCCAAAAAGGCAATTATAAAAGTAGAAAAGTTTTAAAGACACAGTCGATCCTAGTTTCGTGGAAACCACAAAAAATCACAAGCTGAATTCCTCCAAAAATCTGTCTAACCTCAACGACCTTGAGTTGTTATGGCTTGAAGGGCTTATTAACCTTATTAAAGGCGTCAAGGTATTGTATAAATTGGGGGTGTACTGTTTTGAGGACAACAATATAGATTGGTTTAAAATAATGCCAAGATAAGGCTTCGTGGTTATTTTGTTAGTTGTATTACTAATATTCTCAGAGCACTTTGCCTTCGCAAGGAGATCAACGGCGGTCGACGGAGGAGAAAGTCGCAGGTAGACGGAGAATGAAGCGGTTCTTTAATCAAACAGCTCGGCTGATTACCCAAATGAAAATTTATATAAAGAGGTGTTGGATCCCCCCAAAAACTCGAATTGTAGCTCAAGGATAAACAAATCCAAATAAACAGTTTATAATATATTAGAATATCAAAAGTTGACAAATATGAAGCTTTTTGTAACTGGAGGATCAGGATTCATTGGGACTAGAGCAGTTCCATTGTTAATTAAAGTTGGGCACCAAGTGTTAGCACTAGCTCGTTCAGAGGCTTCAGCCAAAAAGTTGAAATCATTTGGTGCTGAAGTTGTCATGGGTCAATTATCTGATTATGACACTTTAGTGAAGGCTGCAAAAGAGTGTGATGGTACAATTCACTTGGCGTTTAACCACGACTATAGTGATATTGCTCAAGCACTTCTTACTGATAAGGAAGCAGTTCAACGTATTTGCGATGCTTATGTCTATACTGACAAGATTTTTGTCCATACTGCTGGAACCTTAACTTTGGTAGGTGCCAAGGGAGCTGATGAAGATGCTAAACTTAATTTGGATGAGGGCCCTTTTGCGTTAAAAGCTCAGACTGAGATATTATGTTTGAGTTATGTTTCCAAAGGAGTTAAATGTATTAGTGTTAGGTTGGCTCCTACTGTTCACGGTATAGGTGATGTCAAGTTTGTTCCATCTTTGGTTGAAAGCTTTAAGAAACACGGATCTGCTTATTACGTTGGTGATGGTATAAATGTTTGGCCAGCTGTTCATGTAGATGATGCTGCTGAAGCCTTTAAATTGGCAATAGAAAAAGCTCCTGCAGGAACAGTCATCCATGCTGTAGCTGAAGAAGGGGTAAAAGCTAAAGATATAGCAGAAACTATTGCTAAGAAATATAACTTGAAAGTAGAATCTGTGTCTGCTGAAGTATTACAAGATAAACTTGGTCCATTCTTCGGGATAATATTTGCAATTGACAACCACGTTGAATCTTCCAAAACCAAGAAACTTCTTGGATGGAAACCAGAGGGACCTGTTTTGCTTAAAGATATCATTGAAAATTATTGAGTAAGCAGCCAATAATATCGATTCAAGTAACAAATATACAATCCAATTCCCTTGCAATCTCTAAACAATCGATTTTCAATTGGGATATCTGTTGGAGATTATTGAAGATGATTCAAGAAGAATGTATATCTGTGTAAGATATTCTAGAACTCCATATGATTCATCCTGTTACATATTGAATGACCACTGTTGTACTCCTATGATAAGATTTTTACCAAAATGGTGTATAAATAGAATACATCTCCCTCTTGAAATCAGTGGCAAATGATAATAACTCTAATCTTAATAAGCAAACATGTCTGGTATTCAATTCAGCTTGGATATGCCTGAAGCTAAAAACATAGGAAAATCTACTTACAACAAGATTTGCAGCATTATCTCTTAACTTAGTAAAAGCACTGTTGGGTTTGGAGTTTCAAAGGGCGTTCCTTCAAGATAAAAACATATACTAACATATAAATTGCAACAATACAAAGCTATAAATTATCAATAGGTATCTCCTTCAATGCTCTCCATAGACTTTCTTTGTTTGTACTATTATACGATAAATCAGAAGATTTCTCAAGGTTCCCTCTAGTGCTATAACCAACGTTGCCGTCTTCAACCATCTTGTCAGCAAACATAGCACGAACAACCCTTTTTGAAGCAGTACTTCTAGTTGAAACGTCAGAAAGGAGGTAGATCAAAGGAAAATAGCTTAAGGCAACAATAATTAATCGAATAAAAAAGGGAGCATTTCTACCTAATTGAGTAGACGGAACAATACCTGGGTCGTAAACCAAAAAATCAACTTTTGGGTATAAATCAGCTAACTTATGGGCTAGATAGATTAAAGATAGTTTGCTTACCACGTAAGCTCTTCTACCAGCAATTGAAGAAGTGGGGTCATCGCCGGATTCGTCTTTATCTGGAAGCATGATTTTTTGTACTTCCTTTGGCCAAATGGGAGAAGGCATTCCTACATATTCGCCTGAATGAACACCACTACCGGTCAAGAATACTCGGGAACCTGAGCAATTTTCCATAAGCTCCAATACACATTGGGTTAGAAGAATATAATAGGAGATCACATTAGTTTGGAATGTACACTCATATCCGTCAACGGTCTTATGAACTCTATTAGGAAATTGAATTGCGCCGTTTCCTAAGAAGTATTTCACTGGTGGGACTTTTCCAGATCTTACGAGATTTTTGATTTGTTGAGAAGCTTCCATTACACTATTTATCGAAGCTAAGTCGCATTTGATGACTTTGACTTTGGATTTTTGCAATCCAGAAGTATCAACGTTTTCTGGAGTCCTTGCCAAAAAAACATGGAAAAGGCCCTTATTTTGTATCAGGGGCGGAATTAATTCCCCAAATCCATTTGTTAATCCGGTGCTAATCAAAGTGAATTCAGGCATTTGAATTTATGAATATTGATTATTATAATTTTTGCACCTTTTTATACTATACTGTAAATAGGTTTCGCGGATATAGGAGATAGGCATTAGGAATTAGGCAATAGGGCAGGAGAAGCTACAAACTCCGCGAAGTATCACCTCAATAAGATCTCTCTAATAGATCAATATCAGTTAACATGACTGGTCACCAACAGAGATTTCGAATCCCCACATCCTGCTATCGTTGTAGGAGGAAAAAAGGTCGGTGTGATAAACAGCGGCCATATTGTGGTAGATGTCTTGCGGATGAGTCTACCGGTGAATGCTTGTACTCGTCTCCTGAGACTTTAGGTTACGGCAATGGCAACAAGAGAAACGGTAAAATAGTGAAGAAAGCAATGCAAAATAACTTGAGAAATTCGGAGATAGGACCTAACAAAACAACAATCGAGGAAGAAGTGGAACTAAGTTCAGGTGATATAACCGAAATATCTTCAAGTGAGCCCAGCCCGGATTTTCTGGTAGAATCAAAAGGTATCGACATTAGAAGCGGAATCGGCAAATTTAACGATGAAATGGTATATATTGGTCTAACACACTTCATTTCCATGTTACTTTACGATGCTGATGCTTTTAGCTTCTTTGTCAACAAAATGCTTCCGAAGGAAAGCAATAAAAGCAATCCCAAATACCCTTGCCACCCCGATCTATCTTTAAAAGCGCCAGAAAGACAGCCTACTTCACATTTCTCTGAAGGTAATCAGTTACCAGAGCACAAATATGTGATATTGTTCATCAATAAGTTCTTCGAAATATATGGCCCCTTTGCTCCATTTATAGACAAGGCTACCATAGAATCAGAATTGACTTCGCTTGTACTAGACAAGGGACTGTATTCTACCTTAGATCATTCAAGAATGCACGAAACTGACTTGATAGCAATGCTTTTAATTATTCTAAGACTCGGCTACCTCACTTTCTACGGATATCCAAAAGGATGTGACAATGTTACTATAACTAGAAATTATATTGAATATGCTAGTAGATTATTATTAGCGCCAATTTCGTTCAACAAATTTTCTATAAATAAAGTCCATTCCTTGTTATTGTTAGTCATATATAATAGAAATTGCCCTGAAGGTGATGAATCTAGTTTTTCGTCAAATGTTATACTACTGGCCGTAGTTCAATGTGGAAGAAAGATGGGCTTGGGAAGAGGTCCAAAATCTTATTCAAGGTTTTACTTGTCACCTAAAGAGATATATGTGTGGCATGTCACATGGATTTTTATTTGTTATATGGATGGTAACCAGGCCTTTAATTATGGGCTGATGCCGTTGGTTAATGAACACGAACTTCATGACTTTGAGTACAAAGAAGCTGCAAAATTCTGTAGGCCAAGTATACTACGGATCTTAAATTTGATGAATTGTTCCAGCAAGTTAATAATTACTTTTTTAAGAGGTAAAATCCAAACTAGAATCATTAACAAAAGAGAGATTCTTGATTTGCTTAAAGAGATTAAAAATATCCTTTACAGTTCTTGCAGGAATTTTGATCAGTTGTGTTCTCATTCAAAAGATACAACTCGATTTGACCAAAAGTATATCGAAAAAGCTTTAGAGGTGACCTTCAGACTAGACTTATATTATAAGGAATATTCTCTTTACCTTCTTTTATATATTGCCTCCGAAGAGAAGGAAGGTTTTGCAACAGATGCTGAGAAGCATCAATACTTCACACTCAGTCTTGAAAAGACACTAGTATTATTGGAACTTGGAATTGAATTTATTAATGATTCGAAGTCATTTTTTGGCCCGGAATTGGAACTCAACATTTCATGTCGGTTAATATCATCCTTTAAGATGATGATCCCTGTTCTTGCTAATTGTATGTCTATAATACGAAAACAGAAATATCTGCTCCTTGATGCTTTATTAGGATTCAATTGCCCTGACTCGGTAGGACTAATTGATTGGTTAAGCAATGGATCCAACAACACAGATGAAACCATTTTGCAAAATCTTATTGATAAGCTCACTCAATTTTCCACAGAAATAGAGGAAAATTTTAGTTATTTTTCATATTCTTGTTTTAAGACTTGCTTACTATTAAAGTTTGTGTTGTCCTTTGCACGTGAGCTATTTCCACATTATTTTGGAGCCGAACAATTAGCTTCCAATAATGATACTTCATGGTTAAGTAATTCAAACTTGGATCTTCAACTCGAATTTTGGGAAACCCAACTTAACATTGATACCTTATTAGATTTTGGGACACCAACATAAAAGGTTAATGTTCATATAATCTGTGATCCTTCAATACTTCAATGTATAGGCGGTGATTTCCTTTCAACTCGGTAGGGGGGTTATTAACTGCTAAAGAGCTCAGTGGTCAGTGATTCTATTTGCTAAGAAGTCTGTCATGTAAAAAGAGACCACCACTTAGGGGAAGAGGGAATACTATCTTGGAAAAACTCTTATACATACATGCATCCAAACAATCAAAGTGATTGCTTTTGAAGGAAAATGTTATAATGATAAACTGCTTAGATTTCGTAGCCATTCAATCGATAAGGCTGCTAGTAGCACCGATCGTGCGGCGAATAGAGTACCAGGAGATTCTGCGAACATTGGATTTGCAGCCATTTTACAGGAGGCTGAAGTCACAACACACGACAAGATCTTAGTCTGGGGAACCTTAGCGCAGCAGTATCTTTCAGAAAATAAAATGGACCCAAGGATAACGTTTTATGGTTAAACCAGAGAATGGCGACGATGCTGATTAGATATCAACAAGAAAGAAGTCGCGGATAGCTTAAGAGAGGGGTTAGATAAATAACATAACCTTTATCTCCTGTTGTACTATGGTTATCCTTATAGTTGAAACTTGCACAGGGCAGTGGTAGGGCAGTGATGTGACGTAAGTTATGAACATAACAATCATTCATTGGTGGTTGTTGAATTGGCAAGCAGAACATTGTCTGAGGTACAAGGTCTTAAATTGGTTGGAAGTTGCTAATACATGACTTCCTTAATTCCTTGCTTAGTACGGCTCCAAGATTGGAGACTTGCAGCACATAATCCTCCATCATAATAGGGTCCCCCATTGTGCCTTGAGTTATCTTATGAGAGTCAGTCTTTCGCAGTCGTTCCCCCGCGACCCCCACCAACGATTCCACCAAGTCAAATGAAGTTTTCCCCCACGCTATCATGTACCTCATGGGAAATAGTTATCGGAATCTCCTGAGGTGGCTTCCACCTCCCTCCGACAGTATAATTGAGGGGTACAGAATGAAATGATTGATTCCAATATGGATACCATTAATGTCTTTGCGGCCAATAGGTCTATGCATTTTAACATGCTATAAAAGTCTATCTAAAAGTAGGAGGTTCAATAGGGTCATTATTGAGATTGTATAATGCATCATTGTGCATACCTCTAGTGCTTAATCCTCTGAGATCCACCAAGTCCGGTGTTAAGTCTTCAATCTTATTAGCTCCTAACAATTTCATGCCGATGTAAATTTCACTCTTTAAAAGCTGAATCGCTCTCTTTACACCTTTTTCTCCGTAAGCGGAGTTAGAATAAAGAAAAGCTCTACCTAATCCAACGCCCTTAGCTCCAAGACATAATGCTTTTATAATATCTGTACCTCTTCTAACTCCTCCGTCAATATACACTTCAATATTTTTATCCAAATTTTGCTCCCTTAATTGAGGCATTACTTCTGCTAAAACTTCAATTGGGGGTCTGGAAAAATCTAATTGTCTACCACCATGATTAGATAGTACGACTGCATCTATATTGAGTTTTGCAGCCTTAATAACATCATCAGGTCTTTGTACTCCCTTGAGAACTATAGGGATCTTGGTGAGCTTTTTAAAGGTAGTTATATCATCCCAATTGAGTCCAGAGTCTTTGAAGTTCCTCATGGGATTCAAGTCTTCGTTCTCATCATCATAAACATCAAATCTAAGCTTGTAATCCTTTTCACGACCACCAGTCAATGAGCTGTCTATGGTTACAAAAATAGCCTTAATCCCTTTCTCCTCACACTTTCTAATCATCTGGTGACTTTGGGACCTATCAGGCTTAACGTACAACTGAAACCACTGAGACTGATTTTCCTTAGCAGCATCAGTGATATCATCAAAAGAATAAGATGAAGCATTGGAGATCATTTGAAATATGTCTTCACTCCCACAACCTCTAGCAATAGACAATTCTCCATCTTTATGTCCCAATTTAGCCAGAGCAGCAGCCGAACAATAGAAAGGAGCCGCGGTCTTTACTCCTAACATAGTAGTAGACATATCCAAATCTTCCGTTGAATTATTCAAAATTCTTGGATTAAAAAAAATCCTTTGAAATGCATAGTGGTTTTCTCTCAATGTATAGTTGTCGTCAGTACCACCTGAGTAATAAGCCCAGGTCCTAATAGGTAAAATCAGTTTGGCCACATATTCGAAATCACTTAAGCTTAGCATCCTTGACATGCTAGGAATTGAATTAATCATTTGCAATCTCTTGAGCTCAAGTTCTCTTTCCTCATCATCTTCGAAATCTTCCAAATCACCCACCAAATCCCCAAGGTACTGCTGAGGCTCCAAAAAGTTCTCCAATACACCATCTGGGTGCAAATTTTCAAATAACTTGGTAACATCTTTTCCAGCATACTGTAAAATAATTTTTGACCCCCCAGGATGTTTATTGAGAAACTCTGTTAAGTCATAAACCTTCCTTCCAATGGATACCCAGACACCCGACTCAATTGATCTGTGATTTTTCAACTCATCGATGGTGATGGATTTAGCACTGTCGACTTTCGTCTCTAGCAATATCTTTTGACTCTTATAGTTATTGATAGCATATAAACTAGCGGTGGTTAAAACAGCATACGTTGGTCGGTAACGTAACGGGTTAACCAACTTGTACATTTCTAGAGTAGCTGCCTTAGTGCTTGTTTAACGTAGCAGAGTCTCAAAAATATAACTGCAGCTTTCAGCCTATCGAGAACGCGGGGGATAATCAATGACAGACCACCTTATCGCCCCCACCTCCATCAACGCCCCCACTACTTTGATGGATGCTGTCTCTTAAAGGTAAGCCACTTCCCCACTTATGTGCCAGCGATCTTGAAGAAGGCTTATATACAGAAGCCTCTTTTTTTTTTTAACTTCAAACTGAAAGTTATGGTCAAACTACTAGCATTATATTATTATTGAAGACAAAAGGCAGGCAGTAAAGTACAGGACATTCTTGTACAGGAGTTTACCCCAGATCCTCCATCACATAATTAGAAGCTACGGATCCCCCACCTCCTCTCGTGATCTTGTAGCAGATTGGTCTCGTCCACAAAGTTGAAAGCACCCTCCAGCCGCTCATCACTAAGAACCCCCTTATCCCAACTGGGTTTGTTATATCCCCCCAACCTTTATCTATACCTATTTACCCAGGATCCCCCAAATTATCCCCCAACTTTGAAGTATCATTATAGCTATCTTCCCCACGGAAAGTATTTTGTGGAGAACGTCATACCCATTAGAAAAAAGGTTTATAAACTGTGATAAGTTTCACTGAAATTATTTCAAACATCACATAGTTTGCTAGAAAAAAATGTCAGAAAACAACAGTGTATCCACCTCTCTTAACAAGCCGGAAGTTGAACACCAAGAAGATTCCTTGGACTTGAGAGCCAACAATGATTTGGAAGCTTTGGATAAACATGAGATCTCCTTGGTCCAGATATTGAGAACTCATCCTGTTCCAAAATTTAACAAAAACTCCGTGAAGTTGTACTTAATGTGTTTTTGTCTTTACCTTTGTTCTACCATGAATGGTTATGATGGATCTTTAATGACTGGTATTAATACTCTTCCTGAATATAGGGAGCATTTTAATTTAACAGAAAGTCCAGCAAGTACCGGGTTGACTTTCCTGATTTATCCTATCGGTGCTATGTGTGCTACTGCATTTGTCCCCACTAGTGATGTCCTTGGTAGAATCCCTTGTATTGGAATTGGGTTAATCATATTAATTGTCGGTGCTATTATATCTGCTACTACAAGTGATTTTGATACTTGGATTGCATCTCGGTTCTTATTATCATTTGGTAATTGTCTTGCTACAACGGTTGCTCCAATGTATCTTCAAGAATCTATCAGACCCGATATGAAAGTCGTGGCTCTATTTTATAATACTTTCTACTATATTGGGAGTATCATCGCTACATTCACTTTATATGGTACAAAAATCCATTACACCGGCCATAAAACTTTCAGTCTTGCCCTTTGGTTTCAACTTTTGTGTCCAGGGATTGTTTTATCTTTACTTTACTTCTTCCCCGAAAGTCCCAGATATCATTATTCCAAAGGTAAAGTTGACAAATGTAGAGAATTCCTTATCAGATATCATGCCAACGGTGATGAAAAACACCCCCTTGTGGATGCTGAGATGTTCCAAATAAGGCAGTCCTTTGAAGAGAACGGATATTCCAAATTGAAGGATTACTTTGATTATACTCCCTTCTTAAGAACGAAAGCTTCTAGAAGAAGAGCAGGTTTGGTGGTAATCTGGTCTTGGTTCTGTCAATACAGTGGTAACCAGGTTATTACTTACTACATGACTACTTTGTTTGAAAACTTGGGTATTACTAATGCTGTCACGAGGTTATTATTGACCGCTGTTAATTCAATTGTATGCCTTTTCTGTGCCTTAGGAGGTGTGTTAACAGTGGAAAACTTAGGTAGAAGACCAATATTGCTCTATGCCAATATTGGTTTTGTTATCTCATTTTCTGTTCTTGCCGGTTCCACAAAAGCTTTCAGAGATGATCCTCAAAATGAAACAGCTGCCCAGGTAGGTATTGCCTTCATTTATATCTTCCAAGCGGTCTTCTTCTCATTTGCCTTTACTCCCTTACAGCCATCATATCCCAGTGAAATCCTTGATAACGCTACTAGAGCTAGGGGTATGGGGTTATGGCATCTTATTTCTAATGCTGCATCAACCTTAAACTTGTATACTGCCCCATTAGCCATGGAAAGAATTCATTACTGGTACTATGTGTTTTTCGTTTTTTGGGATGCTTTTCAATTGACAGTCATATACTTTACCTTTGTGGAAACCAGTCGTTTATCCTTGGAAGAAATTGAATACGTCTTTCAAAGTCCAAAACCAGTCAAAGAGAGTATCAGGTTGTCCAAGGCCGCTAGGGCAGGACATAGATCTGTCATCAAAGATGCACTTTCGAGATTTAATGCTCCAAAAGAGATCGAATGAATAGCTTTAAGTATATATATCTGTATATATACATATATCTATACTTTTGTTTTCAAAAAAAAATCAGTAAAATGTTCCTCATTCCATAGGATACTTCAACCCATTTTCTTGTCTTACTTTATCCATGATGTCCATAACTAACAAGGTTTCATCATGAGGCATAACCGAATCTTCTAAAGCACCGTTACTAATATCCTTAGCAATGGCATTGGCCTCATGAATAAATCCAAAATAAGGTTGATCATCTCTAAATTCAAGGACTTCTCCTGACTTCTTGTGGACCTTAAACAGTCTCAATCTAGCAGGATTTTTAGCAAACATTTCAATGTAACCATCAGTCCCATCAATCGTAGCAAATGGACCATGAGTATCAGCGTAATTAGAAGCAGTCAAAATAGCATGCTTCCCATTTTTGTATTTCATCAAGATGGAAGTGTTATAATCGACACCATCTTCAGAATCTATAGTTACAACAGACTTACAATCGAAAGGTGTGTGATCTTCTCCGAGTTTTTGGTCTAATAAAATTCTGCTATAAGTAATTGGATAAATACCGATATCCAATAAAGCACCAGCAGCCAAGTACTTGTTACGAACTCTTGATTCTTTAGGGCAATTGGCTAGATCACCATCAAAGGAAAGGTCGGCATACAACCGGAACACATCTCCAATAATTTTCTCCTCGAAAATTTGAGTCTGAAGTTGATTAACAATTGGCAAGAATCGTGTCCAAACTGCTTCCATTAAAACTTTCTTCTTTGACTTCGCCAATTGCACCAATTCTAACGACTCCTGCTTGTTAATGGTCATAGGCTTTTCACATAATACATGCAAGTCATGAGTCAATGCCTGAATAACTTGCTCTTTGTGAAAAACATGTGGTGTACCAATGTAAACAATGTCCAAGTCCTTATTCTCATAAAACTGTTGGTAAGTTTCTACTACAGGTTCAATACCTTCGTTCAGTTCAGGAATAATCTTATTAGCAGTTACAAACGCTTGTCCCTTCTCATGCGATGAAGAACCAATTGACCTGACCACATGCTTTATTTCCCCCTTTTCAAGGTTGTTCAATAATAAATCATGTACGAACTTTGCCGAAATGTTACCAGCTCCTAATATTCCCCAGTTTAAAGTTATCATATTGCACAATAATTACCGTTTTTTCTTTTATTTTTAATTCCGCTTCGAAATGATAAAGTTCGTGTGCGTGTCAATGCAACCCCATAATTTGACATGCATTTGAGGTTGCATTTAGCTCCATTTGACATATAAAATGTTACCAGAAATCCCCAAACCCTCTATTTTATTTAGCATAAAACATGCCTACTAAACAATCATATCCTCGCCATGATGAAATCGAAGATAAAGGCTTCACCATCGTAAGAGATTTTCTAACCCCACAAGAAATTGAGGCTTATAAAGATGCTTCTAGGAGAGTAGTTCGATTGGCCCGAGAAGGTCAATGGGCTGATGTTAGAACCAAAGGTAAACAATTTCCACCATGGCCCAAGAACTTTAGCCCAGATATCTGGGGTATCACAGGGTTATTAAATCCAAAGTTGGGTGAATTATCAACACCCTTTAAGGAATGTTACTCCAGTGATAAGATATTAAATATAGCAGTAGACATTTTACAAACAGATAAGTCACAATTATCCATGGAATTGTTCAATATGTTGATTAACCCCTTGACCGATTTCGGATTGGATTGGCATAGGGATTATATTAAGCCAGAAGTGACCCCAGAAGAGGAAGCAGATCAATTGTTACAGCACCCCTTTAGTGGAACCCAATTCAATTTGGCTCTCACCACAGATAAATGTTTAATTGTTGTACCGGAGTCTCACAAAAGAGTGAGAACAGAGGAAGAGAGGATCAAAACTTCAGGGACTGATCGTCAACAATTTATTTCCAATCAGCTTTTGGTAAAATTAAACCCTGGTGATATTGTGTTTTATAATAGTAATATCTTACACAGGGCCCAATATTCAAGCAGTCAAGAACGTTTGACTTTACATGGGTCATATGGTCATAAGAACTTTGGTAAATTCAGGGCAAAAGGTGTATTACAACACGGGGTTGGAAGCTGGGTTAACAATTTCGAACCAACCAACTCCAATTTAACGTCTTTACATGCCAAATTACTAGCCTTAGCTAAAGAATTTGAGTCCCAAGACCTTGGTTATTCTTTAGATGGATAGCTACATGTGAACCTTTGAATGATATGTTATCTAAACTGATCTCTAAAATGACCCAATGTATATGGCTATTTTGATTCACTCTCAACGCGCTTCAAATTTCCTTACATCTATTTGCAGCGGTAACTAATACGATACAAACTATACTAACCAACACCGGCTAACAGGTATTCATACGTATAAACAAGTTTAAATAATTTGGAAGACTTTAGTGTTAAACCCGGTAAGCTTTTCGTTCGATCTTACTAACTCCAAATTATTAAATAATATTCAATTAAAGTACGAAAGATTACTTATATACTTATACAATATTAGAACACTTGAAGGTTCACGAATAAAACGAAATCAAAAACAAGAAAAAAGAAACCAAAATTGCTAGATTCAAGAAAACCTATCGAAGTTATTAATCCAATCAAATGAACGCTCCCTTTCATCTAAAGGAATAGAACAGTCAATAAAGTGGAGAAGACTAAAACCCAGGATCTGGTGACGCTGGAACCCTTTCCTTCAAAGGCAGTAGCTTCGGGGGATTGTGCTTCCGGGGTTTCTCCGGTTGGAGATGCTACTGCCGGAGCAACAGTAGAAGTTACCTTTTCACCTGATTCATTAGTGGTTACCGCAACATGTACAGTACTAGTGCTTGTAACATCTCCCTCAACACTAGTTACTTCAGTAGCATAGGTAGTGCATTCGTCACATTCAACCGTCACTGTTTCTTCTACTATTTTAGTAGAAGTAATGAGTCCTTCAGCATCAGTGGTAACCTTCACTTCACATGGAACGGTTACAGTAGTACCTTCACTAACTGTGGTAACATCAGATGAATATTGAGTGCATACTGGACATTCTTTAACTATAGTAGTAGTAAAGACATCTCCACCATTACTGGTTGTTACCTTTACATCACAAGGAACAGTAACGGTCTCGGTACCGATGACAGTAACCACTTCAGAAGAATATGAGGAACAAACTGGACACTCCTCTGTTTGAGTAACAGTCAGACTTTCGGTTACGGTAATACAGGATCCTTTGATACATATAGTAGTAACCATACCAGTGTCAGTATCAGTGAGTGTAGTCAAATCACCATCAGAATCGGTAGTAACAATCACTTCTCCTGATTGTGTAGTTGGATTTCCATCAGCGTCAGTGGTGGTCCAGGTAGTGGTGTAATCAGTACATTCAGGACAATCACCAATGATATCAGTTGAGGTAGTCAATTCACCATCCGAATCGGTAGTAACAATCACTTCACCGGATTGTGTAGTTGATTCCCCATCCGAGTTGGTAGTAGTCCAAGTAGTGGTGTAATCAGTACATTCAGGACAATCACCGAATGTATCAGTGGTGGTAGTCAATTCACCGTCAGAATCAGTAGTGATGATAACTTCACCGGATTGGGTGGTTGGATTTCCATCGGAGTTGGTAGTAGTCCAAGTAGTGGTGTAATCAGTACATTCAGGACAATCACCAAAAGTATCAGTGGTGGTAGTCAATTCACCATCAGAATCAGTAGTAACAATCACTTCACCGGATTGGGTGGTTGATTCACCATCCGAATTGGTAGTAGTCCAGGTAGTGGTGTAGTCAGTACATTCAGGACAAGGCACGCTGGATGCTGACGATTCTTCACTAGATGAAGATGATTCTTCGCTAGAGGAAGACGATTGTTCGCTAGATGGAGACGATTCTTCGCTTGATGATGAGGATTCTTCACTAGACGATGAGGATTCTTCAGATGAACTAGATGATTCCTCACTAGATGAAGACGATTCTTCGGATGAACTAGATGATTCTTCACTAGATGATGATGATTCTTCACTAGATGAAGACGATTCTTCGGATGAACTAGATGATTCTTCACTAGATGATGATGATTCTTCACTAGATGAAGATGATTCCTCACTAGATGAAGACGATTCTTCACTAGACGATGAGGATTCTTCAGATGAACTAGATGATTCCTCACTAGATGAAGACGATTCTTCGGATGAACTAGATGATTCTTCACTAGATGATGAGGATTCTTTACTAGATGATGATGATTCTTCACTAGATGATGATGATTCCTCACTTGATGAAGACGATTGTTCAGATGAACTAGACGATTCTTCAGATGAGCTAGAGGAGGAGGAGGAGGAGGAGGAGGAGGAGGTAGTGGTGGAGGATTCTACACCAGGAGCCTCTGGAAATTCTAAGCAAGTCATACATTTGGCAGGCTTTGGGTTTGGTGGGGCACCATTATACTTAAGACCATTCCATAACGGTAAGGTTAATCCGACATCTCCAAAAAAAGTCGAAACTCTTTCGAACGAATCTTCATCATAACCAGGTCCAATTACAAACTCGGTGGAGATAATTCCAAGTAAACCAGCATTTAATGTCAAGACTTCACCATCATAATCCCAGCTAACAATAGTAGACGAAATACCAACAACATTACCATTACCAAAACCAGCAACATTGAAAGTTTGGGGGGTAGAAAGGGCTTGTGCTCTAACGGATGATGAGGGTGAACTTAAGTATATGGTCTGATCTTCTGAGAATCCATTTGTCAAACCAAAAACTGTTCCAGCTAACCAAATGTTAGACTCGGTACCAACATCGATACAACCCGATCCCAAGACAGCGGTCGATTGATGGTATATTTGGTTGATTAAACAGATCGTTCCATCATTAGTAATATCTCCAAATCCAGCCGCTAACGTGTTACCTAAAATCACTTCACCAGAGCTTCTTTCGTTCAAGTAAAATACCATTAACCCGTCGTTCTCCCAGTCAGAAGCTTGAATTGTCATGATCGGTATACCAATAGAACCATCTCCACCAAACCACATATTACCAGTATTAACAAAGTTTTGTGTAATTATGGAATAGATAGGAGGGGTTACTGTAAGAGTTGAGTTGAAAGATCAGTCACCAGAATTTTCAATTGTACCAATTAAGTTATTCATATAAACAGTCAATCCTAGTAACTCGTTAGCGGTGGTGATATAAAAACCACCTTCATTATTAAAATCACCGTTGAAAGAACTTAATGTGTTATCAATCACGGATAAGTAAACACCAGGATGAATATGATAAGCCCCAAGGGAAAAATCAAAGGCTCCTCTTTTAATGGTATCAGTGGTGATATCCACAGCTTCTGATAACCAGAAGAGACTAGCAATCGCTAGTATATACATAAATGACCCTATATCCAGCATCAGTTACGTTACAAGAGCGATATAAACGAAGGAAATGAGACACTTAACTTGAATACGGGGAATTCCATGTAATATTTATAAAAACATTGGAAGTTAACCACGCTCAATATGACAAAAGCTGACTCTGTGGGATAAGCTTGTCGGGTATCAGCACATCTGTGATGTCTAAAAAATAATCATCTTGATATTATTTTAGCTCCAGCTTACACTCTTACCAGTTACTTCTTTTTGCAGTAATCTTTAAAAAAAAGAAATCAGGCAATAATTTTAAGAAAAACTTAAATTATGAAAACAGCTTAACCGGGATTTAGCTTGCAGCCATATAACTTATTGGAGTATTTTTTTGTTCATAACCACCAATTTTAAGCCGTAGATTTCTGTTTTTGTCAAATTTCAGGACGGCAGTGCATTCCATGTAATTTAAGGTTATGCGCCCTTTTAGTTCGAAAATTGCATGATAAACAATAGTTAAAATAAGCACGAGACAATACGTTCGCAATATTATCACTAAAATTTATAACCGAATAAATTGTTTTCTCTAAAACAATAAGGTATCCTCACGGGCAAAATGTCCTCAAGGGTAAAGTCTCACACAAATATTATATTTTTGTCAAAAGTGATAAAAAATTTGATCATGTTGAATTAAGGTTTTCTCGAAAACCCTAATTCTGCTTGCAAGCACGAATCTGAAATCTAAGCTATTAGAAGGGATTTCACTTCGTATTTCTGCCTCGTATTTTTGGAACCAAACTTGGAACAGTGAAACTTTGTTATAAAAATTTTTTGGAAAAAAATTTTTCCCGGCTCGTCTTATGATGTGCCACATGCTGAAACTCGGATATATTCAACCAGCGCATGCTTTATCTTATATGAGTTTGATCTAGTTGCTACAAGTCTACGGCACTTTATTGTGCGGTGTCAAAATTTCAATTAAACATAGTTATTTAGTACCTATTTCTTCTTTCCTATTGTTTAGGCGATACCAAGCCAACTCTTAAGGCTAGGTAACAATAAGCGAGGGCTCGAGTAAAAATGCAGAACACCTTCATTCCCTACCTAACAATAGGATCAAAACCTTAACTAAAACTTTAAAATGAACTTCGACTGCCATTTACGGTAACAACTCATTCTTGAGTTCGTTAGATCAAATTTGGGCGGATTTACTTGACTCCAGGGTTCCGATTCGCCTGATCTTAAACTAACAAACATTTAGACACCAACCAAATTCCTCGCATGTGTCCGCCCAATCAATTATTAAGTCACCGTTAGGATTCAATTCCCATCCCCTAGTTATTAGCTGCCACGCTTTCTCTATGTTTGAAACTGGGCTTAGTTTATTGACTTGAAATATCCTAGACTTTATCAAGCTTCTATCGAACCTGTTTGTGCAACAGTGACCTGTTATTAATAGGGGGAAACAAAGAATGACGCAAAAGTTCGTTTTCATTAACTTATCCATCAAGGGAATTGCCTCGTGAACCAATTTTTGAATCTCAAGGGATTTTGGACTTGACTTTCTTAAATATAGCTTCAAGTAAATAGTAGAGACCAACTTATATAAATTGAAAGCTATAATATATAGCCCATATTCAGCCTCATTATCTTTAATAAGATTTAAGAGGCGATAATTTGGTTGACATGTTTTTAAAATCTCTTCTAGTTCATTCGTTTCGTGACTCATTAACAGTAATAATTTCTCTTTCAATACAAAATACTCAGAAGAATTCTCGGAATCACACAACTGAATCAAAACTTTATTTATTTTTACCTTCATATTGATCAATTTCCCCAAATTGATATATAGTGATTGTTGAACCCCTTGTAAGGTATCGATCCCATACTCAAGCTCAATGTCTTTGAATTCATTACCTTCAAATATCTCTTCATATTCTTCCATTGGCAACTGAGTTCCATATTTATGACTAAAAGAAGATGTCACATCAAGGTAGTGTACATTAGAAATAATAAATCTGGTTTCATTGGTATAGTTGAACTTCTTACAAAACCCTTTTAGTCCCCCATTATTTCTAATTATCTGGCAACTTTCATCATGCAACTGTTTCCACCTAGAAGTTTCCCCCAAACATATATAATAACCATACAATATTGAGTTAAAACATACTTTAAAATAGATATCAGTTAAGTTTTGATGATTGAAGTTCTCATTGAACTTCGCTATAGCCTTATTTAAATAACTCTTGATCTCTGTTTCCCCACCAGAATAAAGAGCCCCCCAGGAAGTTACAACGTATAAAAAAGATTCTTCATTATAAGCCAATGAATAATAAAATTTCTTAAAGTAATTCATTGAGTCTTGGCCAATAGCTAAAAAACTTGCTACTTTGTGATTATAATAATCTAAGTAGTTCAAGCCATTGGTATCAAGGTATAGGCTAGGTATTGAGCTGGGTCTTATGTTTCTCAAACTGGGTGCCATAATGTCACCGTAATCAAAACAATTTTTTATCTGTAGCTGGGCCGGCAGTATAGTTATTAGATCTTCCTCAGAATTAGCCCCATTCGTGCTTTTTCCATCACCATTCTTTGAAAGAATGTCAGAATCAACAGACTGCCTATCATATTCTTTCGTACTTTTTCCACTTAGTTGGCTTTCTAAGCCTGGATAGCTTTCTTCACCTGTAAGATCCGCTCCAGTAGTAGTTTGCTCATTGATAACTGACAGCCGTTCAGGTAAAGTTAGCACATCTGGTGCCAACTTTTGTGCGCCATGTGCTCCTGTTGGTCCAATAGCACTAAGAGGTTGTTCTGCGTAAGCGCATTCTAATCCTCTTGTATTACAATAATTACAATAAGGACGGTTTTCGTCACATTTCCGTTTCCGTTTCCTACAGATCAAACAACCAGTCTTTGATCTGAACTTACTCCCAAGCACAGAAGTCACATTACTACTATCCAGTAGTTTTCGTTTGCTAGCTTTTTTCTTCTTTGACCCATTCAAACTGAGAGACTCATCTCTGAGTATCATAAACATTTATGCTGCTTAACGTATAATAATACAGACCAAAAGCTTTTCACTATCCTTATCTTTCTTTTATCAGGGTTCCAACTTTCCGCTTTCGCATGGCAATTTCTTGTGCTAAGAACGACCTTAAGTGAAATTGTTGGATTTGTTCTCCATGCCCGATGTCAAAAAAAGCATGAATGAAGACAAGAGGAAAACATAACCAAGCCACTAAACCCTTTTGCTTGATTAAATTTTTTGGTGATTTTTGGGTGATTTTTTGACCTCTTCTGATGTCTTTTTTGGTCCTCTTTGTTTTTGTCTCCATACTTACGGTAATTTCCTGTTTGGGTAAGTATGCTGTATTTCTAAGGTCTAATCAAAAAAAGAAGTTCAAGGCAGACGAATCCTCTATAAACCAGTGTCACTTTTGGCTGAATGGCATTATGATCAAAGAACTTACAGGTATATGTGATATTTTAGAACCCTAAAAGAGAATGTTGCAATTGTTTTGTAAATTTCGCAGCTTGTAAACTCAATCGTCTTTAGTTAACTTTACGTTTCAATTAAACAATTCCAAAAGTGTCACTTACAGAGCACTAAAGCTACGTAGTAAACATGTCCCAAGCCCAATACAACATGCTACAATGTTCGACATTTTACAGCCATTCAATATTATCTATTGGTGGCAGACAGTATTCAACGTTTATCCTCGTAATTCAAAACCGGAAGAAAAGGCCACAGACACGACGCACTCTCCACTCCCCTGAAACATATCTAACCCGAGAACCCACTCATAACACCAATTTGCCCTCGTTTAAGATGAAATTACCAGCTATAAAATCGGATTTGATAGAGGTCACTGATCAGTTGGATGCTGGTTGTCGAATATTTTTCAAGAAGGATTCCCAACAACCAAGTGGGAGCTTTAAGTTGAGAGGAATAGGATATTTCATAGCTTCAGCTCTCGAGAAGGTGAAACATGAAAATAAAGATATACACGTATTTTCATCATCTGGAGGGAATGCTGGGCTAGCAGCTGCATATAGTAGTCAGTTCTATGGGATCAAATGTACTGTTGTGTTACCAACCACAGCCAAACCAGCGGTCGTGGAGGATTTGAAAAAGTATAATGCTACGGTATATATCAAGGGTGACCATTGGGGACAAGCAGATCTGTATTTGAAAGAGGAAATTATTGAAAAAATAGACAAATCAAAAGTATTACCGGTTTACTGCCATCCATTTGATGAGCCATTAGTTTGGGAAGGTCATGGGTCTATTATATCGGAGATTGAACAACAGCTATCCGAACACGATTTGAATAAAGTTAAAGGAATAATTTGCTCTATTGGAGGAGGAGGTCTATTTTGTGGAATAGCCGATGGCCTTCATAAATCCAAATTATTAAAGCAGGTACCAGTATTAACTGTTGAAACATCAGGGGCTGAGTCTTTTGATATGGCTATAAAGAATGATAAAGTAGTCCATTTAGATACAATTAAGACACATGCCACTTCTTTAGCTGCCCCTTATGTATGTCTGCAAGCATTGGAGGAATATAGAAACCACCAAGTTCGCAATTGTGTAATTGAGGACCTTGATAGTGTCAGAGGTACATTATATTACTATGATTCATTTGGAGAAGTGACCGAGCCTGCATGTGGAGCTACCATATCTATGGTTTCTAAAAATAAGGAGCAGCTAAAGCTTTTCAATGTTCAACCTGATGATATAATTATCGCAATTGTATGTGGGGGTAGTGTAACAAAAGAATCCGATTTAGAGTCGTATAGAAAACTTGTTTAGAATATTTTGTGCCATTTTTGGCTCCTTTTTAAGGTTTCAAAGCACAGAATTATATAGAATTTTGATATAAATGTTACATCTTCAGCGATAAATCTTGACCCCCCTGTATTTATTTGGTTCTCCATAGGGGAAATGGGTGACAAAACAAAACGTAAAAAAACCCATGCATTTTATAATGGTTCGTTTGAATAACTCTATCTATTCATTGTTATTAAAAAAGAATGAAACGGTGGATATTATCTATAGCAAGTTCTACACTTTATAGTATTTTTTTGCAATGTCCTACGGCCACAGGCTATATAGATTTATATATATAAAATAGTGTGTCAACCAAATTCCTTAACTTAGACTGTATAACAAAAGTAGCGCTTTTTCTGGCAAACTAGGCCTGCGTGGCGTAATGGTTAGCGCATTTGACTTCTAATCAAAAGATTCCGGGTTCGACTCCCGGCGTGGGTTCTTTTTTTGCTCCCCCTTATTCTAGCTTTCTATAATACTCCTTTTGAATTAGAGCATACAAGAAGTCCAGTTTAAGCCCCTATATCAGAGTATAGTAAAAAGCCTTAACGTGTGTTGCTCAAAGTGGGCCAGTAGTCATTTTAAAGTTTCAGTTTCAGTTCTGCATGCGATCCGAGGATTTCGCGCTTTTTGGGAATCCCCATCTTTTGGATGGAGATGACTACGTAGAGAATTTCGATCACAAGTATAAAGAAAAAACCACAACACCATGTCTGTTGCAGAAGAGAAACCCACAGCTACGAGAAAGAGACAAACCAAATCGGCCGTTTTGTCCGATGAGCAGAAAAAGGTATGTATACTAATTTGAAATGTGAAGGGGTACAACTTCCACGACACCTTTCCGACGAAGAAACTGTGGGGACGAGGCAGGATATCCTTTTAGTCAACCGGATATTTATAAGCTGGTAGCAGACCTAAGAAGAGAATATACTAACAGATTGTTACTGAAGGCTCATCATATAGCATCCGAACAGAAGAGAAGAGAGAATATCAGATCAGAGTTTGATAAGATTGTGTCGTTGACTCCGTCATTAACTGAAGCGGAAAATCGATCCGAATTAAATATTTTGACTAAATCAGCTGATTATATCGATCAACTTAAAGAGGAAAATATTCGGCTTATTGAGTTGTGTAATGAAAGGGGGATACGGGTTCCTGATGAATTGATCTATAAGGGCCCCGATGATATTAATGATATTGAAATGTCTGATGATGAGAAGTAAGAGGATTTGTTATTTTGATTAACGTTTGGTTTACGGTTTAGTTATGTATTTTTTAGTTTGTGTATACTAATTCATGTTTTAAGGATTAAGTTGATCCCATAACTTACCTCTTCAAGCTTATAATTGTAGACCTTTACAACCGGTAAATACTCAAATTTATAGGTCGAAATGTTTGCAAAATTTTTGCCATTACTGTACACCTTAATATGCTTGCTACAACCTGAGATGAGGTTAAACAATGTTGCAAGTTTGTCGGGCGAGTTTACAAATAACGTGATATTAGTTAAACCTTGTAGATCACTGACAACCAGCTCAGGAAATTGTTCAATTAGTTGACTCACAATCCTATTACTATCATCATTTTCCCCTTCACTATCACTACTATCGTAAGGGTCGCTTAAACTTTTGTAAGTTTCACCACCGATTTCCACTATAGCGTTTTTTGGTAGCTTCGTTACTTGAAGTATTAAAAGTTTTTTGAACGTGTCGTTCGATTCCTCCGCCTCACAGTAGTTCTCCCATACGCCAATGAATTTCTTCAAATTAATTTTACCGGTAGTGAAGCAAAGAATATTGGAGATTTCTGGCACATTAATTAACGTCTTGATCCTATTGAAATGTTGCAATGTGAGTACAATGGCTTCATTTTCAGTAGATAGTAACTCCATAGTAGCAGGGATCAATGGAATCTGACCTGAAATAGTAGCATGATTATAATTGAATTGCTCTTCCACTCTAGCTTGTGAGTATGGCCCAATATTGGGTGGTGCCCAGTATGATCGGGATCTAATATGGATTCCCTTTTTCGTGTTTAACTCCTTGATAATGCATTTGCAGGATAATTGGATTGGATTAGGCAATTCTGTTTCAATACAGACCCTAGATGGAGGCAAATACTGAATGAAATTATTTTGATAGATTGAGTTGATCTTAGCAAAATTGGACATGTCTGAAACTAGCAAAGTGATATGCTGTATATCATTAAAATTCAATGAATTTTCTTCTAAGATCCCATACAATTTTTTGAAGACATTGGTGACTTGATCAGACAAAACACAACTATTATCAGTTAGGTTGCTTATATACAAGTTATTACCGACCTTTTCAACGTAGGTATCATGAGAATACTGACCACACAGGCTAGTAAGTTTGGTGAATTCAGTTTCTGAGGGCATCTGATCCGGCAAAAGCTCCTCAAAGTCTTCCTGTATGAGATTCGGGATGGGTACAGACTCAAACAGTTGTGATGGGATCTTGTCAACCAATTCGACTTTACACTTCAAGTACGAGACATCACTGGAATGATTAACCACCTCTTGCTCAATAATTACTAGTCTTTTAAGCTTAAAAAATTTGCAATCTAATACGATTGTTTCAAACTCACCTCCTTCACCACATATATGGACGTCGTACATTTGATTCAATTTGACTAAATGTGGGTACAATTCAGTTATTGATTTACCCAAATGCTTTTCCAGCAACCCGATTGCTGCAACTTTGACAATCCTTGCATCGAGTCCACTCTGACACATTTCTTGCATCAATTGGTCCTGATCTCGTTGCCAAAGAAAAGCCATCGATGTCAATCCAAACCTATCGCAGATATTCTCAACTCTAGTTCTTTGGTAATGTGATAGTATGGCTCCACAACTGACTCCTTCAATATCAGGATGTTGTGAAACAATCTTCTCTATCAACCGGTATAAATCTTCAATTTCATCATCATCAGTTTTAGCATACTCTAAATCTTGGTTCTTAGACTGTCCAGTAATGGCCTGTCGGTACAAGGGTACTTCCAAGCATTGTCCATAGTAGCTGATAATATCATGACCAACCGTTTGAAACATAAAAGAATCAATTTCATCTTGCAATTGTTCCGGGTATAAGTTCCCAAGAGCCACTAGTTCATGTCCTTGAGTCAAACAATGGTGGATATTAAAAAATGAATCCTTACCTCCGGAAACTAGGGCCAAAAATTTCATGTCAGATATATTACAAGAACTATTGTTTTAATCAATTTCCCGTTAATGGATCCTAGATTAATGAATCTTATCTTGATTGATGCAAAATTGAGTACTGCAGTTTGCAGATGAACCAGTCTGGAGTTAACGCGCGACATCGCGTTTAGTGCGTTTATTCTGTCACAAAGGTTTTCTCTCTCAGTTGAAAAATTTTTCAGTATAAAGTGAAGAGTGAAAAAAAAAAAATTTTTACTTTTACTTTTTCTTTATTAATAAAAGACTAATTCAACATGCCTCGTATGTTTAGGATTAATATAATGATTATGAAGATATAATCATTAGAGGTTCGGGTCCTCAATACTTGGATAACTGTTACTAGCTTTCTGGCAACAGTTATCCATTACAGAGCTTATTTAACGTGATTAAACTCCCGACACTTTAATCACTTAATTAAGAATAAGTCTCATCTACAAATCAGGTTTTTTTTCCTATAACATTAAACTGTGACAAAGTAGTTAATTTTGTCCAAAGTTTAACTTGGGGAAGAATATTGATTGTAAATGATGACACTCTGTGATGATAAATGATATCGAGTATTGAGCCCTTTTTATAACCTGTAATGATTATCTCTCTTTGTAATCTAAATTTTTGTTGTATTTATATACAATATGCTAACCAAAATCTTTTAGGTGCCCCAAGAACTTACTCCAAAACTTACTCTGTCCCAAAACAACCATTCGAATCAGCTAGATTAGATGCTGAATTGAAATTAGCTGGTGAATATGGGTTAAAAAACAAGAGAGAAATTTACAGAATTGCCTTCCAATTATCTAAAATTAGAAGAGCTGCTCGTGATTTATTAACCAGAGATGAAAAAGATCAAAAAAGATTATTCGAAGGTAATGCTTTAATTAGAAGATTAGTTAGAGTTGGTGTCTTATCTGAAGATAAAATGAAATTAGATTATGTTTTAGCTTTAAACATTGAAGATTTCTTGGAAAGAAGATTACAAACTCAAGTTTTCAAATTAGGTTTAGCCAGATCTATTCATCATGCTAGAGTTTTAATCACTCAAAGACACATTGCTGTTGGTAAACAAATTGTCAATGTTCCTTCTTTCATGGTTAGATTAGATTCTCAAAAACACATTGATTTCGCTCACAACTCTCCTTACGGAGGTGGTAGAGCTGGTAGAGTTAAGAGAAGAAACCAAGCTAGAAAATCTGAAGGTGGTGATGATGGTGAAGCTGAAGATGACGAATAAATTAGTTAACTACTTTCTTGTATATTTCTAATAAACTTTTGGTTAATTTTTTCCAAATTAGAGGGTTTGAAAATTTAATGATATCGGATTTAATATATTTTATCTATTGAAATGGTAGTCATTACTCTTAATGTAGACAATATCCTTCAGCTCTAAATGAATAATTTGGGGCCTGGTTCAGGTTTTTTTGTGACTGCTCATTCACATCACGTGAACCAGGACTACAATCGCATCTGCGCATCTTTTTGCTTTTGACAAAAAACTTTTTTCAACTAAAACAAGAACTAAGTAATTAAACATGGGTAAATCGTATGTTAAATATTGCTAGATAGATAATGTAGGAATATGTGTTATTGAAATAGCTACTTTGACTGAATACTCCGGAATGTTAGACAGATTCCCATTCGTGAAAACAAGGCAATGAAGTGTCAAAGAACGTTCACCGTCTTCAGCCATGAAGAGGATAATTTACTGAATCGTTTGAGTTGTTACGCCTATCAATGTTCCTATGGTATAGTTGCAGCACACCAGCTTGTCGAAATACTTTCCGTGGTTGCTGAATTAGCAATCCAAGCATCACAATACAACTCCTATTATTCCTATAAACTATCGAACACCCACTTTGTTGTGGAAACTATATGTACTAACACATCTCTAGACACGGTTACAGATCCCGTACTCGTTACGCTTTCCAACGTGACTTCAGAAAACATGGTATCATACCATTATCTACCTACTTACAAACCTACAGAGTAGGAGATATTGTTGATATCAAAATCACTGGGGCTGTTCAAAAAGGTATGCCACACAAATACTATAACGGTAAAACTGGTATTGTCTATAATGTCACTAAATCATCTGTTGGAGTTATTATTAACAAAATTGTTGGTAACAGATACATTGAAAAAAGAGTTAATGTTAGAGTTGAACACATCAAACATTCTGCTTGTCGTAAAGAATTCATTAACAGAGTTAAAGCTAATGCTGCTTTAAAGAGAGAAGCCAAAGAAAAAGGTGAACAAGTTTACTTAAAGAGACAACCAGCTAAACCAAGAGATGCTAGAGTTATCTCCACTGAAAACAATGTTCCTCAAACTTTAGCTCCAGTTCCTTATGAAACCTTTATTTAAGGAATCGAAGATAAAAATGCATGTAAATTTATAAGAAATGAACATCTTTTTTTATTAAATGAGTACCTAATGGAATTATTCCTCATATAGTTTTTCTCTTGTTCTTCGAACTCTATGATATTTATGTCGGTTGTAGAGTGTCAGTAGTATAGATTAAGCTTTTTTGCAGTCGATTCGTGCACTACACATATTCGGCGCGGTTCAAAAATGACACCGGGTATTAAAGACAGCACTATTCAAAAGGAGATAGATAGTCTCTGATCATCCAAGAACCCCAGTTGTAATCTCCTTAAAGTTTACATTTTGTAATTAGGAAATCACAAGCATATCTACTTCACAATTGATGGGAAATAATCAAGGTCAAAAAGAATGAGTGATGCTAAATCAGACAATGGGGAACCCTTAACTATGGAATCCTCTATCCCACAAGTAACTACTGAACCAGGGAAATCTTCACAAGCTTCGAATGTATTTAAGTCTGCTCTAGAATTTTGGACTCAATTGGATTTGCCCTCTATCCAGAAGCAATTGGATGATCAAGGTATTGAAATTAAAGATGATTCTAAGGATTCTTTAATGAACCGTAAAAACTTGGCCACAAAGACAAAAGAGTTTAAAAAGCTTTCAGATGACGAAAAATTAGATCAAGTAAAAAACTTGCTTAAACTTTACCAGAATGAAATTGATTTATTAACCAATCGACTGAAAAAGGTAGAAAACTACTTTTTCCAATTCTATCGATCTATAGTGGAAGCACCAGATCCCAAACCTTTATTGGAGATATCTTTAAATTCAGTGATTGAGAGTGCTGAGATTGGTAATTACAAGCAAGAAATTGATAAATTAACGGATCAATTAAGCAAAAGAGCCGATTATGACCAGTTAAAACAACGACTATTAAGGACCGAACAAAAATCTGCTGAATTATTGAGCAACAAATTGAAGGCCAAGGAAGAGGAACTCAAGGCATTAATCGATGAAAAGGAATCCAATTGGATTGAAAAGGAGAAATTATTGAACAAGCAATTAAATGATTATAAGAACACTATTGAAGAATTGAAAACTTCTAAAGAAGTTACTGAATTACAATTGAATTCACAAAACTCCAATCATGCTCAATTGGCTTCCCGTGACAATAATACTTTGGTAGCAGAGTTGGATATTGTTTCAAGAGATGCCGAATTCTCTAAACAAAGATTACTAGAAGTTGAAAAAAGAAATGAAGATTTAAGAAGGGAATTATCTAATCTGAAGAACAACTTACAAATTGATAACCTTAAAGAAGAGTTTCAAAAAAAGGTTAGTAAGTTAGAAAGTGAGAATGTTTTATTAATTGCCGAATTGGAGCAATCCAGAAAAACCGTTAATAACTTAACCCAAGAGAATACCAATAAGATCAACAATCTAACCAATGAAACTCAAACATTAAGCAACGAGATCAGGAATTTGAAAACCAAATTGGATAAGACCAAGGATTACGATGAGATTAAGACCGAATTACAGTTCTTAAGAAAGATTGAATTTGACGCTTTGGATGATGAGGAAGAAGAAGAAATCAATGAAGACGACCAAGGAACCCCCGATGATTTCAGAAATAAAACTAAAAACAAAGTTGATACCTTATTGATACAAAAAAACAAATCTTTGAACAATGAATTAATAAACTATAGATCACAATATGATTCATTATTAAATAGAATCAATGACCTAGAGAGCCAAATAAATACTTCTAACATTGAAGTGGAAAGACTTAGTAAATTGAATAACAAATTGGAAGAAGATTTATTGAAGTTTGACAATTCTAATGGCTTTAATGATAATATGAGTTTGATCAGTGGAATGACAAGAAAACCCGGAACTGTTATAACCAATCCTGCATCATCATTAACCCCCTCAACCAATGGACCTCTCAACAGTTCTAATTCAAACAATAATGATGAATCATCGTCTATCTTACCTATAATCACTAAGCAAAGAGATCGGTTTAGAGACAGAAATACCGAATTAGACAATGAGTTGAAGAAGCAGTACACTATAGTTAATGACTTGAAACGAACGATCAATAAGTTAAAACAAGACAACGAAGAATTATACGAAAGAACCAGATATTTAGCTCTGAGTGTTACCACCAATAGTACTTCCAGAAATTTGGTTCCAAAAGCAAATACAGACTTGGAGAGTAATTATTATAGAAGTAACTACGAATCCAAATTGCATCCCATTGAACAATTCAGAATCAAAGAACAAGAGCGTATTTCTTCTAGATTATCTCCATTTGAAAGGATATTTATAAGCTTAACAAGAGCAATCTTGGCTACTAGAACCACCAGAATGTTATTTTTATTCTATTGCTTTGGATTACATTTGATCGTTATGATGACCACTATTTATTCTACAAGTGTACATACCACCATGATCCCCGAAGTTGGAATCAATTCCAGTACAGGAGGCCAAGCACAACAACCTGGCCATCCCGATCATATGTAATATGTGTAAGTAGTAACAATAAATGATTATACTAGGTAATCAAGGTGCAATCACGGGGGAGGATTTCGTGGCCATACCAATAAGCACATGACAATGCTGCTCCACCTAATGATCTAATTATCTTCTTTTTATACCCAATTGTTGTTTATCAGAAACCAACATAACAATGTCAGATAATCAGAATAAACCTGATTCAGAGTTTGATCCTAATGATGTACATGTCCAAATTGGAAACACTAGAGTCCCTTTCAATAAGATTAACAAACCCCATTATGTGGTATTGAATCCAGAACGTAACAAGCAAGTTGATCCAAAAACCTTTCCTGATTTAGAACCTTCAGCCAAAGAAAGGGAAGCCAAATTAGAGGCTGAAAGACAAAAGAAAAATGAGTGATGATATTAAATGATGATATATAAAAGGATATGAAACAAATATATGTTATGTAAGGGTTTATTGGATAATGTCAAAAGACTATGACTTACGTACTCTTATACCTATTGTTATAAGGCTATTTTTATAAGGCAATCGGTGTTTTTGTAGACAAAATCAAAAGTGTAACAGTCCTCTTGTGCATGGGACAGGAGTGATTGGAAATTACTAGTTCTCTGCAGAGCTACCATAGAGTTGTCAAAAATTATGAAGACTTATACTTCTCCACAGTCTTCTCTATGGGTCAGGACTTCCACTACGGCCTACATGTCCTCTCTGTATGCCCTCTTACACGGCCATCTTTATCGTGTCTCCTCTCATTATTATCTCACTCACTTATCAATTTTTTTGTACAGGGAACAAACTATCAACAATGAAGATAGGGTTACCTCGAAGGCTATTACGAGTCATTGGGTACGTGTTGACTCTAACATGTATTTCAACATTGTTGTTGTTGATTGCAAATAAGAAAGATGTAATCAATATTGATCAATACTTGCCAAAGTATTTGACACCAACCTTCTTTCAACCACCATCTGATTTGTACATTATAGATATATCTATTAATGAATGCTACAGAATTAGTAAAAACCCTGAATGTGGTCTGCCAAAAGCTTCTCACGGGAAATTGAGTGACTTGGGAAACTTAGGGGGATGGTCAAGAGTCGATAAGGACTTAACTTTAAATTCAAAGTTACTAGCTAGAAAGTACTTCAATTATAAGTTTGTAAAACGTGATGCTTTCAGAACCGGAGATCTTGGAAATGATCCAACTGCAGAGATGGTTATTACCGATATGGCTGTATACAATAAGGAATTGGATTCTAAAATCCCTCATAACAGTCTTCGAGTACCTTTGAAGATCTTGCAGGAGTTCAGATCCAAGGATGTTTTTGATGATGAAGATCATGATTATTATAGAGAAAAGAACGTTCAAGGGGATGTCTACACTGAAGATAGTCATAAATTTAAAGCCAGTGAAGGTAACAAGGATATGGAAAAGGAAATGCTTGAGAAACAAGAAGAACAGAAACAATTAGAACAGAAACAGAAGGAAGAGGAAGAGCAACAGCGTAAATTATTGGAACAGAAAGCCCCGGAACAGGAGTCTCCGAAAGGAGCTGAGAAGGTTGAGGACTCTAAAGAAGCTAAGAAGGCTGAGGACTCTAAAGCTGGAGAGGTTGATGACTCAAAAGGAGCCAAAAAGGTTGAAGACATGGAAGATACTGGAAATGCTAAAGATGCTGACTCTGGTGCTCGTAAGAACAAAAGAGCCGTTGAAACTGAGCTTTCAGCATTGAAAATCGACTATGAAATCCCCACAAAAGATCAATTGAAGGCCCATGGTTGGGTTTATAAATTCAATGGTATCTGGGTAAAATATGAACCTTATGGCACAAGGAAGGGATTAACCGGTATAGATGTACTTTTTGGAAAAGATGCTGTGGATCCAAGACCTAATTGGGACTTAATCAATCACAGGCCATTAGTAGATATTGAACACTCCAAGGGAAGGGAACCTTACTTGACATTTAGAAGGGGTCCTAAATTAGACTACAAATCTTCACAATACCAAGCACCTTTGAAGGTTGGAGCAGACGGAAAATTCAAAATCTTACAGGTGGCTGATTTACATTTTGCTACAGGTTTTGGCAAATGTAGAGATCCATCACCTAGCTCTACCGGAAAGGATTGCTTAGCAGATCCTAGAACTTTAAAGTTTTTAGAACAAGTTTTAGATATCGAAAAGCCCAATTTGGTGGTATTGACAGGGGATCAAATATTCGGAGACGAATCCCCTGATTCCGAAACTGCTGTATTCAAAGCTTTAAATCCTTTTATCAGAAGAAAGATCCCATTTGCTCCTACCTTAGGTAATCATGATGATGAAGGGTCAATGTCAAGAAGTGAAATAATGACTCTAATGTCGAACTTGCCTTATAGTCTAGCGGCCAATGGACCAGAAGAGGTGGCAGGAGTAGGGAATTACGTGATCAATATTGAAGGAACGTCTACTAAGAATTCAGCCATTTTATTATATTTATTGGATACTCATAAATATTCACCAAATCCAAAGGTCAATCCTGGGTATGATTGGATAAAACAATCACAATTAAAATTCATTGAAAGAGAATATGGTACATTTAAGAAATCAATTGATGCATTTTCCAAAATTCATTTATCAATGGCCTTTTTTCATATACCTTTACCAGAATATAGAAATCTTGGTCAACCGTACATTGGAGAAAACCGGGAAGGAATAACAGCCCCAAGGTATAATACCGGCACTAGAAACATTTTGGGCCAACTAGGAGTAAAAGTAGCTAGCGTTGGCCATGACCACTGTAATGACTACTGCTTACAAGATGGTAAGAGTGAAGGAATGACTCCTGGTGAAGATGATAAAATGTGGTTGTGTTACGGAGGTGGTTCTGGTGAAGGGGGATACGGAGGGTATGGTGGTTATGTTAGAAGATTAAGAACTTATGATCTAGACACGGAGAAGGGTGAGATTAAAACCTGGAAGCGATTAGAATCAGACCCCGACCACAAAGTTGATGAACAGATCTTGGTGACAGGTGGAACCGTAGTTAACTTTTAGGAATTTACAATCATTGTCACACTATTCGATTTATTTTACTCAGTGATATTTATAGTAGAGATCACATATTAAATGCATACTTTATGCCTGGTATAATGCTATCTTTTTGAACTCACAGCACATGGTTCACTGTATTCACCGGTACCTGGCAGTACCTGTAACACTCCTCTCTTACCCCAGTACAAATTGCGGCTGAGCGCATTTTTTTTCTCAATAGAAGCGGTGCCTTACAGAAGTATATAAATTGTACTACCCCATATCCGAACTTGTACGAGTCCTATAGAAGTTGAAAATACACATAAAGATTCTTTTTATCTTAACTCATAGATATTTCAATCAAATAAGACCACACAAGAATTAATATCGACAGGCTAGTATCAACGTCAAACACGTAAATGGCCGAGACAATATTGGGGAATAAGAAGAGTCCCTTGACACCACAGGAACTGGAACTGCCCAAAGGTACCGACAATAAGGAGTTAAAGCAATGGTTGAGTAAATCAAACTGTCATCAATATTATCACAAATTTATAGAGAATGGAATTACCTATGATTTATTATCTGAACTTGATAGTGAATCACTTAAAGAATTAGGGATTCATAAATTAGGTGACCGTTTGAAGTTAGAAATTGCTATATCCAACATGAAAGCTGAAAAATTGAAGAAGATTGTTTCCATAGATGACTTGTATAACAATTTAAATCTATTGAATTTAACATCCCCTAATACTGTGAACTTATCCAATTATGCTATTATAAATGGTAATGATTCCACTTTGGTACCAAATTCAGCTAACGATTTAACTAATAATAATTTCCGTCTTAATGACCCTCCTTTGGGTAACAAGAGTTCTCAGGGTACTCTTGGGGGCAATAACCCCTCAACCACCAATTTAAATGCTTCTAATTCGAATCTCAGTTTGCAGCTGAATTCGCTAAATATAAACCCGGGTGACAATATAAAGAATCCTAACAAAACGATTACTTTCATTTTGGCTGATGGATCTTTGAAAAAAGTCAATGTAACTGGTTGTTTTAATGCACAATCCATTAAGCGTAAAGTGTTACGAAAACTAGGTATTAAACAACAAGAGAATCTATATGATACCTATATTCAAAACTTCAATGCTTCTTCTACGAATAACCTTAATGATTCAATCAACCTTTTATATGATGTTGAATTGGTTACTATATGTTATTCACCCGAAAGGTTAGAAAAACATCGGATAATGTTATGTGAAAAGGGTCAATTTCCTAAAGAAGTGGCCATTGAGGTCAGTAGAAAAATCTTTTTGAAATACGAACGCTTTAATAAAACTACCAAGAACTTGAATCAATATAGAATTCAAGAAAACCAGGCTTTACCTACTATGAGGCAATTCTTTGGTCAAAGACCTCCTAGTGAATTAATTTCTTCAAATTTAGCAGAGTATTTTCCCGATGCACGTCAAAAAGAATTGGAACAAAGTGTTAGGAATAGTGTGAGATATAGTGTAAGGTTATCAAAACGTTTTAATTTGCCCCAAGCTGGATTAGGGTTGGGTGGAAGTAACTTATCAATTAACAACTCCAACTACAGTAATAACTACAACAAAAGATTTTCAATTTATTCTAATCTGACAATGAAGAATAACAGTCCATCGATTTCCTCGAGTGAAAATAATTTTGTAGCTCAAAAAAGATTGCATTCGGGTAGAACAATTGGTGACCTTATGATGAATAATGTTAATGCAATTGATGAAGTGGTGAATCCAATGGCAGACAACCAATCTGTATTTAGCAAGCCATCCATATACTCCGTTCAGTCAGATAATGCTAGTAGTACTAGTAGTAATAGACAACACGAAAGCACATCTGCATCATCTATGTCACAACCACCACCTCAAGGACAGCAACCGTCACAGCAGCATACTCCATCTTCAGCATCATCATTACATTCGCAACCAAATCTTTCACCGTCTCCATTCAATGAGATAAAGTCAGTAAACTCAAACTCCTCGAATAATAAACCTCAAAATCCTAGAATATCTGTAGCAGCAAGCTTTATTGATCAGTCTAAAGACAATAATAGATTCTCAAGGATAGAATTATTAAATCCTGAATCTGATGATGAAGAATATGATCTTGAGGAAGAAGATGATTTAATTGGAGAGTATGGTGAATTTGACAATGTGAATCCCTTCTTAGATACTATATCTGAAGATGGTCCAAAAAATTGGTTGAAAGGAGCAAGAATTGGTTCAGGAAGTTTTGGAACTGTATACTTGGGAATGTCACCTCTAACTGGGGAATTAATGGCTATAAAACAAGTTTCATTAAGTAGTAATCAAAATGAACTGCATAGAGCCATGATTGAAGCATTACAGCACGAAATGTTATTATTAAAGCATTTGAATCACGAGAATATTGTTAGATATTTAGGTTCTTCAACTAATGACGAATTTTTGAATATTTTCTTGGAATATGTTCCCGGGGGGTCTGTGCAGTCAATGTTAAATTCTTATGGACCATTTGAAGAACCATTAATTCGGAACTTTATTCGTCAAGTATTAATTGGTTTAAGTTATTTACATGGAGAAGACATTATTCATCGTGATATAAAGGGAGCAAATATCTTGATAGATATCAAAGGAACCGTCAAAATTAGTGATTTTGGTATTAGTAAAAAGCTCAACAATAACGAAAATAATGACCAAAATGGATCCAATGAAGGGAATAAAAAGACTAGTAGAAGGGCTTCGTTGCAAGGATCAGTCTACTGGATGGCACCAGAAGTAGTTAAACAGACAGCATATACAAAAAAGGCAGACATTTGGTCAGTGGGGTGCTTAATCGTGGAAATGTTTACAGGTAAACATCCTTTCCCGAACTTCAGTCAAATGCAAGCAATTTTTAAAATCGGTACTCATGTATCCCCAGATATACCTGAATGGTGTACCAGCGAAGCCAAGGACTTTTTGGTAAAGACATTTGAATTAGAGTATGACAATCGTCCTGATTCAATTGAATTACTAGTAGAACCATTCTTAAATCCTTTGATCATGTCGAAGCAGTAATTTCAGTCCTTCGACCTTGTCTATATGTACAGTATACATTTATATATTAATTTAGTTCTGTTATAATTACTATCCTGATCTTTTGCAACCAGACTACAACGGTGCTCGCACCTGTCACATCTGCGACTTTGTTTTCTCCAATCCAGGAACAAGTTTTTTGTTAATTTACTAGGCATGGATATTCCGTTAAAGTCTAAACCCAAGGTATCTTTGGTGGATATCCAGAGTAAAGGCGATAAATTTCGAAGTTCCGATGATTATGAGGTTGGTCGCAGAGTTCAGTTCAGCTCTGGGGACATCCAATTAGTTGGTGATTCTCAAGGTGATGAGAGCGATGACGACAAAGTCAATTTCAAAGAAGACCTCAGTAAACATACGAAAGATGCTGGTCGTCTTAGAAGAGGTCAAGAAAACGAAGGACTCGAATCGAATAGAAATATGGGTCGCCGAAGTAGGCGAAGGGGACTACAAGATAGTGACACTAGTGATGACAACGATGAGAATGCATCAACAGACTGTGAATCAAGAGGGCGGAAAGACGACGGGTATCGGTTGACCCGTACTTATTCGGAAACCGAAGTCAATAACTTTGATGAAGAAACGGGTCATCGGTTATATGATGACGATTTCTTCAGACCTAAACGATACCAGGCGAATAGTGAAGATGAAGGGCCACTGGGGGTCAGTAAAATTTATAGTAGATCACATGGTCAACCATTTGGAATTGAAGATGAGTATATTCCGGGACTTAACTTTAGCGAAATGGTTTATAAGTGGGTTGAAACTCCTGATATTTCTCGTACAAACAGTACAACATCCTTTTTAGATCTAGATGATTTACATGCTCAAGTACCACCTAAAGCAATTGGTTCCCATAACAATATGGTTGGAAACACAAATCACAGCTCCCGTCAATATATTAGTAGAGGGGTCTCTTCCTTTCAAACATCAGGTAATAATTCCAGTAATCAGCTTTACAAGGAATTACCTCCAATAAAAAGATTGAAATCCAATCAAAGTGATTTCGATGCCATCTTACAAAGTTTGCCAGAAAACTTCAATGACTTACCATATTCACAACGTAAGAAAATTGTGAAATCCATCAATGATAGTATTGATTATTCCCAATTTTCTGTATACATGAGGAATTATTTTGGGAAGAAGACTTTAGCGGGAAAATTATTATCTTCAACCAATGACTTAAAAAACATGACTCCTGTTAATGTAGATGAAAAAGGTGCAATAGTAATGGAATATGAGTTGGGAAAGGTGATTGGATTTGGAGCTTGGGGGACTATTAGGGAGTGTTTTAGCTATGAGAATCGGTCAGAAATCTATGCTATGAAAATTGTTAATAATAAGAACAATAACATTTTAGACATTTTTAAAAAAGAGATCAGCATATGGGAAACATTACATCATAAAAATATCTTGACGTTAATTAAATATTTGGAAACTGATAATTCAATTTTCTGTTTAATGAATAGAATTAATGGTGGGACATTATTCGATTTGGTTCTGAGGTGGGGCGTATATGATATCAGAAAGCCTAACAAGACAAGAATAAATTTGACCATAAATTATATCAAACAGATAACAGAGGGAATAAGTTATCTTCATAATTTAGGTATAGTTCATGGGGATATAAAATTAGAAAATGTTTTGATTCGGAAATTTAATGAACGAGGTGAAAATAAACTATCAACCAATGATGGAGTAAATGAGAATTCATATCCAGAAAATTGGCAAATGATAATTTGTGATTTTGGGATGTCCAGATACTATAAACAAGCTAATAAATCTAAACTGCAAATCAGATCCAAGTCCTCGATGACAGAGGTAAGAAAACCATATTTAGGAGAAAGTGTTCGTAGTAGATTACTATTGAATGAATTGGAAAATTCATTTTTTGAGAATGAGAATAAGTCGATGGATGTGGTATCACCTAGTATCAATAAGGAAAGACATAATCCTATATCTGGGTACGGACTCAGGTATAAATCAAAATCAAGGTCAGGATCTCCTACAAAATCAGATTTATTATCGCACTCCAATAGTTCACATTCAATTGAGAGCATCAAGCAATATATAATTGAATTGAAAAATAAAGAATTAAAAAGACAAAGTCAAGTGGACTTAAATCTACCAGATAGTCATATAGGTTCATTACCTTATGCATCACCCGAATTATTATTACCGAATCCACCACCATTAGGGCCATCAGCTGATATATGGGCATTTGGAATCCTTATATATACTATGATTATTGGAAAATTACCTTTTCAACATTCTTATGAGCCAAGGTTAAGAGCCATGATTATCAAAGGTAGATACAATCAAGTAGAATTACAAGATATCTTGGTGGAATACCAATGGTTTAATAATTTAATTCATGGATGTTTGGAAACTAACATCACTAAACGGTTGGATATTGATTTAATTAATGACATTATGAGTATGAGTAACGATTAATCAACATTGGTCATTTGTCCCATTTGAGAGCATAATGCATACAAATTACTTGCATGGATAATAAAATAAGTTGCAGTAAATATTTGAATATAAGCATAATAGGCAAATTTTGGAAAACCTATAAGGTAACATACTTGTGGGATTAGGGGTAATCCAAACCTGTAAGTGTTTTTAATGCAACGTAGTATTAAAAGCACCAGAAGCGCAAAGCGTACCTATTTTAGTCCAAAGAATGACTACGGTATAGTTCAGAGCAGATATGGCTATAGCTATGCAATAACGGCTATATCCCCTATATCCCAAAAGACAACAATAACCGAGCTTTTGAGATCCAGAAAATAATAACCATGTTCCCTTTTTGAGATTTGGCTCTGCACAGATATGAGACAAAGTGTTATCGTATTGGAGGCGACTGGAAATCTCCAGACCCTCCAAAGATTAAATTTATTGTTGTACATTGTTGTACATTATCGTACGTTATTGTCTGCAGCTCTTTTTGTTTCATACTTGTTTCAAGATATGGTTTGTCGTTGATCTCTATTGTAAACATCGAAATATACCCGATCTACTGATATCCATCGTTTCAGATATGAAGTATAATGCCGCATTCGGAAACTCTTCCTATTTTTCAAGGCGTATTTACTATGTGTACCCTACGTCTCAACAGGACAAAATTGTGCGGCACAGATCTACAATATACGAGATCTTCATGCAGCTAATTAAGTTTCCTAATTAATAGGAGCCAAAAAAAAAAGACAACGGCCCACCAAAACTGTTAGGGTATAAGGATATCGTATGCTAAACAGGAATGAAACTTGGTTTGTAAGTCATCAGTAAAACTAATGAGTATAGATTTACCCAATTGCCCTCAATCGATGAGGTAGGTCCTTCTTACGGCCGCTCCATTTGGTCCCACACAACCCAGCAAAAGTCATATACACACCCACTCCATTGATCTTTCATCCTACATCTAATCCTACATCTAATCTCTTTGTTTTATTTCTCCCTTATCCGTCTCCTTTTTCAAGGCGCAAGTCAACAAAAACTTTACTTTTTGTTGTTATCTGAGGGGCTATTTGTGTCGACCTAGAACTACCTGTAACCCCTTGACTATTTTACACTTTCATGGATCATCTCTAGTAAATGGTCTTATTATTGAAAAAATAAAATACAGAAATCCAGACACAAAATACAAAAGAAGCGTTAAATAACTCTTAAGGTAAATAATAATAATTATACTGCTGATAAAATAAAATAAAATATGCAAATGCAGTTTCAAACTTCAACAATAAATGAGATGCGCTAAAGACCCTTACCCTCATATATGCCATTGATTAGGACTTACTGATTAGGACTTACTGATTAGGACTTACTGATAAGGTAGTTTATGTGTCCTTGCATATTTACATATATTTTCTGAGGGGATTGCATGAACCTAGCACCACCTTTCCTTGTCACCTTCAGACTTTGCGTTTCAGAAATGAAGATTAACAAGCCCCATGCTTACAATTTGGGTTCTTATTTGGTACTTCTGTTGGTCTAGCCTCAGATCTCCATGCTTTGCCTCTCAAGGATATGCACTATATTTCTTTTTCAATTTAGTTTGTTTCAAATTCATAGCTTTGCCTTATCGTGTAACAAGCTTGAAAACCAGGAGAGAATGAATATAAAAGTAGGTAATTTCCATATTTATAAATAGCTTCTTCAGATCTTTTATTTTAGCTTGTTCAGCTATTGGGGGTGCCCTGTAGTTTTAAATCTCGATAAATATACAAAGGTGTAATTCACACATATTTCACAATTGACACTTGCTGTTTGACATTTGGTGGTTTGGCCATCTTCACTTTCTTTATAACAGACAAAATATTTCAAAACAATGGAAAAATTCGATTTAGAGCCTTATCTTAATCTTGATAATTACTACAGAGATGAAGACACTAACGAGATTTATAAGGATAACATCAATTTAAGTTTAAAACTCGGCGGTCACTTGAGATGTAGCCCTAAGAAGTCCGATGACTTCAACATTTCCAGTAATGGCAAACAGGTTGCTACCACCATCATACAAGCCCCTCTAGAGGATCATGATTCAAGTGCTAGTATTCATGTTGACATTAATTCAGCCGATAACAAAAACTTTGAAGAATATTTTAAAAGTTTAACAACTCCAATTGATTCCATTAACAAATCATCCTTATATAAAACTTGCATTGATGAATTGAATGAATACAAGGATACTTCGCCAACAAAGAACACTTTAAATCTTTTAACGTCACCATCAAAGGACATTAAGTACTGGGACCCCAATTCCAGTTTTATAACTAATATTGAAAGCTACAACGGTGAGTTGCCTTATGATTACAGCATGAGTCCAAGTTCCATTAGTACACTTTCTAATAGCTCTGATTCCGAGCACACAAGGTCCGCAAGTACAGAAGATCTTAGCATTGAAATTGGTTCTTGCAATATAGATCCTAGCAGTACATCAAGACTTTTTATGGGTATCGAAGATGATATGGGTCTTCAAGGGCCCAAAAGAAAATATAGCGAACTCGATACACATCAAGAGCATCTTAAAATGGATCAGCTCAATGCTAAATGTGGTCCGTTTCAACCTTCGTCTCCTGACATTGATTCCAGCTTTAACACTACTACAACCTTCAATTCGACATTTTCATCTCCATCATCTTATGGATCCTATGAATTCCATGAAGATAATCCTAATCATCCTACATTTCTCCAATTAGTTATGAAGAAATTTGAAAATGAAATTCATGAATACAAAGACTATGAATGTAGTCATTGTGATCAAATGTTCTATACCTTGCATAGCTACTTAATCCATTGTGAAAATAATGATCTATTCAAGACATTGAAATATAAATGTCCTGTTTATAGCTGTACCTTAAGGTTGATTGGTTTGAACAAAAAGGTATGTTTGAGAAAACATATACTTGACGAACATTATGATAAGTCATCGTTTTCATTTCTTTCCAAAGACAAAACTGAACTTGCTGATATCAAAGAATTGGTATTCACATGTAACGTTTGTCCAAAGGTTTTTTACAGAAAAGACAGTTTAAATAGACACCAGAAACACGTTCATCGGTGTCGCTAGAACTGTCAAAATTTCGTTTCTTTAGTTCTTCAATTCTTCGTTTTTACTTCATTAATTCTGTTGCTCTACATATTGCTTTAGATGGACTTTTCTTTTCTAGTATCCATCTTTTCTCCTTTTCGTCATTTGTGGTTTCTTGGACCAATTTTTCATTTCATGTTCGTTTAGTTATTCATTTACGTTGTATAGATATTAGACTCTTGTTCAATTCATATTGTGTTTATAAGAACAAAAGATGTAGTCGACAGTGTCTACCGTAGTATGTCCGTATGATTCTAGTGGTATCCATACAGCAACAACCTATTCTTTGATCATGGCATTCATCCCAGACGTTTGCGCACGGGTAATATAATATTATCAATACCACTTAAAGTAAATGTAAGCTTTAGGGTCACTTCATATTAGGTGGCACCAGTACCTTAGCAAAAAACTCCTCGAGGGTATGTACCAAGCCACACGGAGAAACTCATAGCTCGGAAAAACTTCTGCAGCATTTTAAGCAATTGCTGCACTTTAGCAAAACTTGCTCTGTGTCATGGCAAATTGACGCAAAATAAGGCTTACTAAGCTTTCTTGGTAATCAAGTATATAAATACATCGATGGTGAGATCAGATCTTTCCAAACTAAAAGTTGGTTAGTATTAATTCCACAATGCCATTGAAAGTTTTTTTGACAGGTGCAACCGGTTACATAGGTGGTGAAGTATTGCATCAATTATTTGAGTCTCATCTTGATTTGCAAATTACTTGCTCCGTTAGATCGGAAGAGAAAGGTGACGACTTGGTGAAGAAGACAGATGGTAAAGTTACCCCTGCATTGGTTGATTTGGATGATATATCTCGCTTGGGTGAATATGTAGAAGCTAGTGATATCATAATTAATACTGCAAATGTAGACCATGTCCCAAGTGCCAGGGCTATTTCAGAGGCATTAACTTCCCTGAAGACTGAAAAGATCTTGATCCATACATCTGGTACTTCTATTTTAGGAGACGGGTTAGGATTAAATAAAGGAACACCAAAAGTTTACTATGATGATGAATCGATTGAGGATATTAATTTGTTACCTCGTTCCCAACCTCATAGACCAGTCGATGAGATTATCTTGAATATTCATGATAGAAACCCAAAAGTGAATACCGTTATTGTTAGTCCATCATGTATTTATGGGGTCAGTGATGGCTACGGAAGAACAATTTCTCAACAAATTCCCTACATGATGGTATTGTCCATTAAGAACAACAGTGCCTTGGTTACTTATGATGGACAATATATTTGGAATCACATTCATATCAAAGACTTGGGTGAGTTATATATCTTGCTCTTACAGAAATTAGTCAATAAGGAAGATATTCCCATTAATAAAGAAGGTTATTATTTTGGTTCTTATAGAATTCCTGGTGAAAACGTATTACCAGATGAACCTTCCAATATTGAACATACTTGGCTTCAAGTAGCTGAACAAGTGGGTCGATTGTTATACACAAGGCGGTTAATTGATACCCCAAGTGTTCAACATTCGGATCCAGAAGAAATTATCAAGTTGAAAGATAATGATGCCTTTGCTCCTTATATGTGGGGAACTAACTCCAGAAGTAGAGGTAATAATGGTTACAAGATTGGCTGGAAGCCCAAGTTTGAAGAATTAGATCATTTTTGGAATTCATTCAATGATGATATAGATGTCATTCTCAAACAAGACATGCATAAAAAGCCATTACCTCGTTTGGGTTAAGATCTGGGACCTACCTAGATGTTTATAGTGATTCATTTGTAGTATCAAACAAAATAGTAATCTATACAAAATTGTCTTGTAATTTAGCAGCCAAAATTAATATCGCGTAGATCTCACTCACGGTAAATCTTCAAACGCATATCACGTTAACATATACTTATCATGGACTCCACTTCCTTTGCCAGTGTACTAGCGGGCGTTAAACGTATGCGGGAACAATATGGAGATAATGATAATGCCTCAGATGCTGGTCAAGAAGATGTAAGGCTCAACGATAATGAAACAAAAAGAGCCAAAAGTCATGAACCTGAAAGTTTAAACCAAGATGGCAACAGCCCAGCAGCTGGAGCAAATGACTTTACACCATCTGCTATGAGTTCTACAGAGACAAGAAACCGTTCGGTCCAGGACCTGGACCAGAGTCCGCCTCCAGAAGCAAACAGAGGAGACAGAGCCAGGAACGCTATTATAAGAGATAAGATACGAACCAATGTTCAAATGTACAGTCAAATCCAAGTATCACCATCACAAAAAGGGAACCCATTATTTCAGAGTCCTGCTTTGAAAACAAAACCCATTGCCTATAATAAAGAAATACTATCCGATTATTATATAAACCCCACCTTACAGATCTTATTTTTGTCATTAAAATATCATCAATTACATCCGGAATATATCTGGAGACGATGTAGGAAGCTAAATCAGGGATCCGTGGTATCTAACGTGAAAGATAAGGCTTTAAAGGTCTTATTGGCAGTGATTGATATAGAAAATCCTCAAGATAATTTACGAAAGTTGAATAATATATGTATTAAACAAGACTTGACATTATTGGTAGCATGGAGTTTTGAACAAGCAGGGACTTATATTGCAATGTTAAAAGATAATGAGTTGGCTTTTAATAAAGTAAATCTTTCGATTAAGGGGGTAGCACAAACTGATTATAAATCTAATATGCATAATTGTTTAACCAATATTAGGTCTATTAATAAGACCGATGTAATTAATTTGATGACCGAGATAGGATCCTTTAAGGATATAGTAGAAAATTCCAATGACATAAAAATAAACGGGTTTGGAGAACGAAAGATTCAAAACCTCCATCAAGCCTTTAAGGAACCATTTATATATAATAAGGATTAAGAGGAGTTATCATAACCCATCCATACGGTACAGCTCAAGAAATAAAGTCAAAGATTTTAATAGAGAAATCTATACCACTTAAAGCCTTTTGGTGTTTATATAAGATTACATAAATACATACAAGCATCATTACTTACTCTGGTGCTGTAAACGGCACTCATTCAATGCACGATAGCCACCACGATCTACTTGGCCGGTTGTGCTTGTTCATGCTGCTGCTTCTCCATTTCAATCACCTTGGATCTCAAAACCATAGTTATCTGATTCAACACTTCGTTCTTGGATACCAATATCTCCTTTAACTTCTTTGAATCTTCTGTCAATTTGGTGATCTTTGTCTCATAAACTCGTTTGGCATCATCAGAACTTTTTTCAGCATAATATCCGGTTCCTATATCAACCAAGAAACTATTAGGATCTTTAACCTGTCCTGGTAAATATAATGAACTAGTCAAAGGTACCAACAAGTCTTTTGCCTCAGTGGTACTCATGTTGGTTATGCTACTTATACAATCTCTTAATTTATTCTGAGCGGTTTGTAAGGCTTGTAAGGAAGAAGTGAAATGATTAACTTCATCTTCAGTAGACTTTCTGAGCTCCACAAGTTGTTGAGGATGTAATTGGGTGATATCTATCTTCTGTGACATGTTGGTTGACCGAGTGGATTATTCAAATTTTTGTCAAGTCCTTTTTTTTTTCAGTGAGGAACTGTGAATCTGATTCAGAGATAATATGGGGAACGATGGAGGGTCAATAGCGAAGCCTATAGATCTATTAAACCTTTATAGAGAACATGGCCAGCAAGAAAAGAAACCTTCAGATTCCGTTGTTGATAGCAGTCAAGACCGGTTAAAGGTGTGTTTCTTAACAGGCAAACCACTAGAGAATGAGGTAATCATGAGTGATTACAAGGGAAATTTATTCCTGAAACAAGATGTTTTACAAGCTCTATTGAATAAGGAGGAAAAGATCATCACGTTTTTCCCTCATATAAAGTCGTTGAATGATTTGGTGACTGTAAAAGCAACCTTCAGCAGAGATGATCACCAGATAAGTTGTCCCATAACTCAATCATCACAATCATTTAGCTATCCAAGATCATGTGGATGTGTTTTGAGCAAAGGTCTTATAGACCACTTAATATCTCTAGGGATTCATAGTTGTCCAAGCTGTGACAAGGAGTTCGATAAATCAGATATTGTTGTGCTTAACCCCTTCCATGACGAAAGTATCGACAAGAAGAACCAGGATAATCTCAATGAACTTCATCATAAAGGTTTACACCACAACAAGAAACCCAAGAAGGCAAAGAAAAAAAGAACATCAGTACAGAGCAAAGACAAAAAAGAACACAATAAGCGTCAAAAGAGGTCTAACGAAGACCTGCAGCTACAGCAAAGTGACACCAATGGTGATACCAAGAGACCTAAGGGAGTCCACTCCACCAAGTAACGACATCTACGAATTCAAAGACTTAGTTCTAGTATATACAATTATATCCTTTTAGCCTATGTACAATATATATAAATCATTATAGATTGTTTGATTCCTTGGAGTTCTTATTCTTGTTTATCCTGGTCTTTGGACTCGGGTTGAAACTTCATCTTTTGTTGATTCATCTTTGCGTAGTCAGAATTGGAATAAAGATTATAGGAAATAGCACCTAACCCAACCACACAGATTCCTACTAATCCCAACACCGTGGACCTATGGATGATATCTGTGGCTCTAACATGAAATGGAAGTTGTTGTTTAGCCATGGCTGTTGATATTGTTCGTAAAGAATAATGGATGGTTTTTTCCAGGAGTTTTGTATTGATGAGACTGCGAAAAAAGATTTATTAGGTTATTACTATACAAATGGATCATGTAGATCATGAGGTTACTCTATACAATTACATACTCTTCAAAGTAAATATTTGAGCCAGTTGCTATCAATCAAATCGATTTCTAGCAAGTAAGGATTTGCAAGAATCAAATCTAACATCCAATATTTATTATACAACTTGAAGACGTTGATGAAATCACTCGAATCTTCTCTGATTAACAATTCATTAAAGATTAAATCCAATAAATCTTTAGCCAAAAGATTTAACTGGGACAATCTAAAGTCATGACTCTTAGGTGCTTGACTAGATTTAACCAACGCATTTTGTAAACTTTGTTGGAACTTTTGTATGTCGACAGATCCAATTGGTAAATTTTTGTTGGCATCGTTTGGATTGTTAATAGTCTTTCTCTTTAAGGCTTGATAATTCCCGACATCGATATTAACGACAAATTGCCTAGGTTGAATCCCCCTGATGATAAATTTCTTTCTAGGGGGTGTGTTTGACTGTAATTCACCCTCTGATTCTTTCATTACCACCACCATTGCTTCTGAGTTTGGAAAAGCGTGAGATACATTTTTGATAAAATCGACCGCAGGTAACAAAGGTGGTAATTCACTAGCTCTTTCATGTTTCCAAATGTTCTCGAATTGCTTTTCATAGGCTTTCCATAAACTGATTTGGGTCACTTCACCTGGAATGATTTTATTATTTTTTTCCAGTAATGAATCATCATATTGTTCATTAAAAAATGGTTCATAACAACATCTTAACCAGGTAGTGGCTCTTAAGGGTTCTGGAAAGTTAATTATTATTTCATATAAGCTAACAGGTAGTTGAGGTACTTGTAATGGAACGCTAAAATAGTTGGATCTTTTTGTTAATTGTTCAGATATAGCAGAATGTTTCATTGCTTCATTCAAAGGTAAATTATCCAATAATAAAATTGGTAACTGCTTGAAAAGTGTATGTAAATTTTTAAAGTTATAATCCTGATTATTTAACTGCAATAATTTATTGAACCTCAAGGTTTTTGATTCTTGTACAGAATAATTTGAGCATGTGGCATTAGAATTCAAATACTCATTCAAACATTGTAACACAGTATAATTAATTTTTGGATCATTTAACAACAAATAATTAACAAAATGTTCCAAGTGAGATTCAGTGATCATATTGATGCAATTATCAGAAGTAGAACTTGTAGAATCAGAAATAATTGAATTATTATTGCTAGTGGATCCTATTGAATGACTACTAGGTTTCAAAAATAATAAATGAGTTAAACAACTAAGTGATTCCACTATTAAAAATTTGTCAGTGGATTTCAAGGCGATGGTCAAAACGGCATTGAACAACGGATCATTTTTAGAATTATCAGTGTAGTAACAAGATAAATGATCGAGGATTTCCATAGTATGATAAAAGTATTCATTAAACTGGTTAACGAATTGATTCAAGAAAAAACTGTTCTCTTTTGGTGTATAGAACCAGTCAATTAAGAACTTTAAAACTTCAACCAACTGATTTTTAAAAGACTTAATTTGTGATAACCATTGTTGATTAGGTAAATCTTGAATCAAGTTTCGGATAGTTAAGATAGAATTTAAACTTTGAGTAAACACACTTTCATTTAACTCATTCAATTTATCTTGCTTAATCAACTTAAATGGTACATAAAAGTAATCAATTAAAGTATTACCCAAATATTCATTATGTTCGAAATTTATTGATTCTGGTACAATAAATGATTGTTGATAAATAGAATTCAACGACCAGTCAACTTCATCTGGTAACCCAGATCTTAATCCCATGATAATACGATTAAGCAAGTTGGCTCCCAAATGCCCACTCCCAATTAAATTTGGAGGAATTACCGTGGGATTAGCATTGGTAATCTTGGGATTTAGGACATTAATAGCAGATGGATTTGGAAATGTGGTCATTATAAACAAGAAAGAAATACAACTCTAGCACCAGACCAACGAAGTAATGACCACGAATATAACACTCAGAGGTAAAAAGCGGATAATAGCAACTTATTCACCAGGGTTTTCGATGATTACAGACCTAGAAAAGATTCAGTTTCACTATGATGTGATCCAGTACTATTAGTGTTAAGACGCAAACTCTAACACCGATTTTTCACTAACCCATCCGCGCACCGTCTCGCGCGAAACCAGGGCTGGTGGTGGCACACTGGGTCGTGGGAGGTCCGCTTGGCCGGCCCCCAATCCGGTTCAGCCCCCGACCGATACGGCCCCCTGGTGCGGCACCATTCTTTGTGATAAGGGATGCAGAAAGGACTTATTTAAAATCTATATATCTGCTATATTACCAGGTCATTGAAAGAAACTGGGAAACCTAAGATGAGATTAACATTATTAGCAGTATTGGCCAGCTCGGTTAATGCTGGTTTTTTGTCTCAATTCATCTTCAACTCGGAGAACAAGCTTATTAACGGTGACATTGAAGCACAAGAAGCTGTTGCTAATGATGACAAGGAGAGTCTTTTTTCAAAGATAAAAGGTCAATTGGGTGAAGGAAAACATGGATATATGAAAGAGGTTAATGATGCTTGGGAGTACTTGATGGATACCATGGATGTCTCCACTTTGCAACGGAAAATTGACCAATTTTCTAATCCAGTTTCTAAGTTTAACAATAGGTTCAGAGACGAGGCTGTTCCCAAAGGTGGTTCCAATGATAAGTTTCATACTGTAAGCAACGACAAATTTGAAGGGTATAGTCTTGATATTAAGAAGAATCATCCTGAAAGCTTAGGTCTTGATACTGTTGACCAGTATACTGGGTACTTGAACGTTGAACAGTTAGATAAACATTTCTTTTTTTGGTTCTTTGAGTCAAGAAATGACCCTAAAAATGATCCTGTTATCCTTTGGTTGAACGGAGGACCAGGGTGTTCAAGTTCTACTGGATTATTTTTTGAATTGGGACCTTCATCTATCAATTCTACTATTCAACCAGTTTATAATCCATATTCTTGGAATTCTAAAGCCTCTGTGATCTTTTTAGATCAACCAGTTGGGGTTGGTTATTCATATACTGGAGGTGAAGAAATCAAAACCACTGCTGCTGCTGCTAAAGATTTCTATGTATTTTTGGAATTATTCTTTCAAAAATTTCCTCAATTCAAAAACAATAAATTTCATATTGCAGGAGAATCTTATGCCGGTCATTATATACCTAGTTTTGCTAGTGAAATTCTTAACAATGCTGATAGATCTTTTGAATTATCATCAGTGATGATTGGTAATGGTTTAACTGATTCTTTAACTCAATACAAATATTATAGGCCAATGGGTTGTGGAGAAGGTGGTTATAAACCTGTTCTTGATCCTGAAACTTGTGATCAATTAGATAAAGATTATCCAAAATGTGCTTTGTTGACTAAATTATGCTATCACTTTCAAGATACTTTATCATGTGTTGCTGCCTCTACTTACTGTGAACTGAAAATATTTGGTCCTTACCAAGATACCGGATTAAACCCTTATGATATTAGAAAGAAATGTGTCGATGAAGGAGGTGAATGTTATGAAGAAATGGGTTACGTTGACGAGTACTTAAACAATGAATATGTTAAAGAAATTGTTGGTGCTAATGTTGATATCTTTACCAGTTGTGATGATACCGTGTTTAGAAACTTTCTTTTATCTGGAGATGAAATGAAACCATTCCAACAATTCGTGGGTGAAATCTTAGATAAAGGATTACCAGTCTTATTATATTCTGGTGATAAAGATTATATCTGTAACTGGTTAGGAAACCATGCATGGTCTGACGAATTGGATTATTCAAAACATGAAGCCTTTACCAACATGCCTATGTTACCATGGTTTAATAAGCACACTGGTAAATTTGCAGGTGAAGTTAAGAATTTCGATAAGTTTACATTTGCAAGAGTCTTTGATGCTGGACATATGGTTCCATTTGATCAACCAGAAAATGCTTTGGATATGGTTAACAGATGGATTAGTGGAGATTATGGGTTTAAAAGAGGATTCACATGAATCTTAATTAGAACTATATCTGGTCGCCTATAGTAGATAGTTTGTTTCTATTGTATAGCTATATACCAATATACTAAAGTCGTATGCTGCAAATATGTACAAATATGCTGCAAATATGCTGCCCCTTCGAAGCTGCCTAGAGGTGTGCGCGTGATTAAGGGTACTAACCCTAGTTGGTGCCAATACCAAATTGAAAATTTTTTCTCATTAAGCACTTCCATCTCAAGTGAAAAATTCTTTTACTTACACTATAACTACAAGTTACACTAATCCAAAATGGCTACGTATGTTACTATAGTATTTCATTACCCTTGCTTAGATATAAAGGACTTGACCATAGGCTCTGGTTTAGTCCCTGGGCAGGGCAAATGAGAGAGCATGAATATAATAAAACCAGCAGAAAGGCCACGGGAAAATTTAGATTATCTTGCAGCTGAAGAATATAATTCATAAAACTCAAGTTTGCCAATGCCTGATACATCTATTTTCCTCTGAGTCTAGAATATTGGATGATGATATAGAATGAATGTGGCTATTCAGTTCTAGTATCGTGTTTATAAAGTTATTCCTGGCTTATAAACCATCCGAAAAAATATTCTAATTATGACTAGGAGGTGAACAGTGATGAGGTTAAAACCTCCTCTTGTTGATGTAGTAGAGTAAGGGGAAGTAGTTTCCTTTTTTATTCTCTTTACTAACAATTTTGTAGTACTTTAAAACCAGAAAGTTTAATCAAAAAGAACAAAACTGATGAAAAAGTTTTGAAACAAAGAGCTGCTGACAAAGCTGCCAGAAAAACCGTATGTATATCCTTAAAAACTTGCTAAACTGATTTCTTATTTTATTAATCATATAATATTTTTGAAGATGAAATTTTTACCATTTGTATTTGACTAGCTTTGGCGATGCTGTCGATCAGTTAACCATCTTTCGGGGCTGAGAAAATATACTGTGAATGGATGTTTAAGAAATCAAAGTTTAGTAGGAAATGGTTTTTAACCATCATGAAATTGTAATATACTAACTAATGTTTTCTTTTAGGCTAACAAGGAAAAAAGAACTGCTATGTATGAAAGAAATGCTGCTTACACCAAAGAATACAGAGATGCTGAAAGATCTGTTATCAATGCTAAAAGAGAAGCTAAAGCTAACGGTTCTTACTACGTTGAAGCTCAACCAAAATTAGCTTTTGTTGTTAGAATTAAAGGTATCAACAAAATGGCTCCAAAACCAAGAAAAGTTTTACAATTATTAAGATTAACTCAAGTTAATGCTGGTGTTTTCGTTAGATTAACTAAAGCTACCACTGAATTATTAAGATTAGCTGAACCATACATTGCTTACGGTTACCCAAACTTGGCTACCGTTAGACAATTACTCTACAAAAGAGGTTACGGTAAAGTTAACAAACAAAGAATCGCTTTAGCTGACAATGCCATCATTGAAGCTAACTTAGGTAAATACGGTATCTTATCCATTGATGATTTAGTCCATGAAATTTACACCGTTGGTCCAAACTTCAAACAAGTTAACAACTTCTTATGGCCATTCAAATTATCTAACCCAACTGGTGGTTTCAGAACCAGAAAATCTTTCCACTTTATCCAAGGTGGTGACACTGGTAACAGAGAAGACTTCATCAACAGTTTAGTTAAGAAAATGAACTAAGCTTGAGGTTTGTTTGTGTTATTTGTGGAATTAGATTTTATTAATGTTAATATATATTTGTATATATAATATATAAATTTTCTTTAATAATTCTGTTTATTATACCCCTTCCAACCACTCATTGATATTATACACTAAATATTCTATCCATTCGATTTCTTTCCACCATACAAATGATACTTTTTCTTCATTAGATGACCAATGACTTAATCCGTAGTCATCATAAATATAATCTAGCAGTCGTGATGGTCCCGAATTAAATACTTGAAACAGTACCAAAGCTAGTATTCGTAGTCCTGCCATCACTATCCCTCCTGTAACAAGCACTGTAAGGATGTTAACGAACACAATTCCCATATTTTTATGTTGTTCTTTATAATTATAATACATGTAATATTGTTTTAATATTGGAATCTTGGCTATGAATTGTTGTGGTTGCTTATTAGTTGTATCAGCTGGTCCTAGTTTATGAGTGCCGATATTATTATCATTATCAAGCTGTTGTAATTGTAATTTTGTTTTCAAATCGCCAATTAGTTTATCCTGCCGTTCCAAATTAATAGTTAGATTTTGAATTACTGAATTATTCTTTAATTTATCAAATTCTTGCTGATATTGACTGCAGACTTCCTCCAATTTCTTTATTGTTTCATCCCGTTCACTACATTGTCTGATTATATCTTTAAGTACCAATCTATCAGATTTGTTTCCCCCATTATGTTTGTTGTTGGAATCAAATTTTGTCTCTAGTACCTCCACATAATATTTGAGATCATTGTGTTGAGTTTCTAGTTCTCTAATTTTCAAGAGTTGATTCTTATTGGTCTGGAATAATTCCTGGTTCTCTTTTGAGAGTATAGATATGTGCTTCTCTCGTTCGTCAATCTGCTTTTCCCGTAAGTCTAAATTGGCCTTAAACCGGTTCGGTCTTAGAACATCATCTCTCGCCTTAAGTGGGGTTGAAGTATTCATGGGGCTATTGAGCTGAGTTGACTTCATCGGCGATAGTTTCCTGGCCTGTGCCGTTTCGTCCATATATATATCTTTTCTCCGACCATTAGGCTGATCCAACAATAATTTCAAATTGAATTGTGACACTCCTATTCGATCCATTAGATACTTTTCTAGACTGGTATAATTCACCAACTTGAGAATGAAACTCTTGAATTCTTGTTTGTATAGTTTCAAGAGTGGTTTATCCGTCATCATATCATTCAAGAGCCCAAGTTCTGTCTTTGTTAGTAAACTTTTGCAGTTCAATTTCTTTTGAATGGCCTCCATTACTTGGGTTATCTGTGAGACATAGATGAAATCCCTCAGCTGGCTAACTTCTCCCCAACATTTTAGCAAAAATTCTGATACCAATTCTTCGGTATCCGACATAGCTACCCACTGCCAGTTCCTGTGTTTTTTTAGAGTACTTATGCTGTCACAATGTTATTGACTTCACACACAAGCTCTCGCTCAGTTACACATATCACCACTGTTAAAAAGAGAAAGACGCGGTAGCGAGGACGTGTATTTAACGGCTGCAAAAATGTCTATTAACCAGACACTACTAGCTCTTGGGGTGTTAACAATAATCTCTGGGTGATTGGAGAAGGTCCCAAAATGACAGGAATGGGTCTGGTTAAGCCCAAGTAATTTACAGTAATATTTAGAGGTGCCAAGGAAGACACGAAACAGACAACAAGGCGAATGATAATAGGTAATGCAGAGTAGTTGCAGTGGGTCTCGTGAAAATTACATTTACCTAAATGTGGATAAAATAAGTCCACCAACTTACATCTAATAATACATTAATCTACTAAATTAAATACTTTTTGGTCGTCGAAGAAGCAATTGCTAACATTTTTCGGTTTCTTTATATTCAGTCTGTTGTCCTTCGTCTTCTTTTTTGTCAAGATCAAATGCACGATGAATAGTTTTATCACCTGGTTCTGCTAGAATGGGCTTATCAGTATCTGTAGCAATAGTATCGCATGGGGGTAATGAAGAAGAAATAGTGTTGGATGTATTACTATCAACGTCCTTTTTAATCTGGCCAGACATTGGCTCATTTTCGGCATCCGTTCCTCGAACGGGTAATGTATCATTGGTAACCTCAGGAACTTTTGTGTGTTGTTCAGTCCCAGAAGCAGGGTTGTCCACGGAGAGACGAGGACCTGAAGAAGAGATGACCAGAACCTCAGGGGCAGCGTGAACATTCAATTCATTGGATGGGTGACTAGCGTCAATGAATCCTGTATTAGGAACATCTCCACTTTTTGTCAGCATAGTTGAAGGAGTAGCATCGGTCGGCAGCCCATGTGCCGGGACTGGAGCATGTTCTTGAATATCATTAGAAGTGTTATTATTCAGAAGGGCATAGGAATCCCTCTGGATATCAATGTCATTATCAACAGTGGGACCCTTAGGGGTAGCAGGATCTTCAGGAGAGCCCTCGGGTACTTTGTCTACGTGAACCGTCTTAGAATAAGCATCACTGATTTCAGCCTCTGGCTCTTTAGTGGAATGTTCAGCTGCAGGTGGAGCTAAGGAAGAACCTTGATTTTCAGAAGTAACATCAGGAGCAGTATTTAAAGTTGGAACCACAATTATGGGCAGCTTTTCAGGTAAATTAGACTGTTCGATGTTAGTGGAATCTGATTCCTTATCCTGTCTTTTTCCCCCGTTACCATCAATTTGTGCAACCGATAAAGGTTCATTAAGTCGACTGCCAGGGACACCAGAGATCTCTGAATAACTTTCGGCAAGCTCAGGAGACGAATATTTCGAATCATCAAGGGAGCTTTCTCCTGGGGAATAATTTATATACCCATACATAGCACTTTGTGGAGATACCTGAGACGCAACCCCAGGGCCACGGGGTGGACTCCGACCATTTGAAATATTATTTGTTCCGTTTATTGAGGCTCCATTTCCCGATTCTATTAATGCTTCGAACTTTACCTTCATCTGTTCCAATTCGTTTCTCAGTTCAAGGGCCCTAATAGTGGTCAACACCTCATAATACAAATCTTCAATCAATATTCCAGCACCATACAATTTTCTAAATATGAAATAAAGTTTATCAAGTTTTTGTGCGTTTGAAATATCATCTTCTTTGGTTCTACTCACTTGATCAAAATAGTACTTAGAATACCTAGTTATACTGTTGTTAAGCGCTTCTAGCTTGCTATTTTCCTCTGTTGGACATATGCTTAATTTTCGTAAGTCTTCAATGATTTTAATTAACTCCAAATAAGTAATCTGAAAGGAAACGTGATCGTCTGAATTGTTATCAGAGTGTGTTATTTCACAAACAGGACAAATGAATGTTTCATCATCGTCTCCAAGTTCGTCATCTACTGGTAATGGTTCATTTTTAATTCGAGATTCACCTGGCTTTTTATTTTTGAGTCCCTTTTTACCATTATTTGCATTCAGTTGTTCTTTATTATCTTCGTTACCAGTATTCAGCTTCGCTTTTACTCCTTCATGTAGTAGACTCTCTTCCTTCCTTGACTTGATACAAGAATCATGATACCACTCTTTACATTTATCACACTCAATCATAGAACCAGATTCGTATTCCCGACAAATACAATATATTTGGTGAAGATTTGTGGGTGCCACCTCACCTGATTCTAACAGCTTTGCATACTCATATGGTGAGGTTTTTTCATATACATCATCAATAGAAAAACTGTAATTACATTTAATTATGACTTTCTGTAAGATAACTAATAAATCTCTAGAAAGAATGAACTTGGAACTTGATATATCAAGGTTTTTGTCGGTGAAGGGAACACTCGATATCAAACTGACTTTACTAAATAGCTGTTGAACTTCATTTATAAATGACACTGTTTTATCGAGGGCCTCATTGACCAATTTCAAATCCGTATGAGGTATCGATAAACCTGTATCAACTAAATCCTGTTTTAATTTCAGAATGTCCTCGACCTTAAAGGTACCACCATTCTTTAGTATGGAATTGTACTCATATAATCTTTCTACAGCTTCTAATGAACCCCTGAAGTCCAATAATGTATCAAAGTCCTTAACATTGATAAAGATCCGATTCTCATCAGACAATTTGAACTTCGCATAAACTTCATCAATTAATCCATCAACATCAGCTATAGTTGACGAGTTTATTTCAGGGCGATTGATGTAATAACCAATCTTTTGATTTAAAGTATGAGATCTCTCGATCATTTTTTCAATTGTGATCAAGCTTGGTAAATCATTGGCTCCTAAAACGTCTAGCCCCTTATTATAAAAATCTTCCAAGTGAGACAAAGTGAATATCTGCTTTTTATCATTAAATGGGTCACCACCACTTGTAATCAGCTTAAACACTTTTTGCCAATTGAGTTTGTCTCTAATTCTGATAATAGTATCAAGTGAAGTAAACTTAATACCAAAAGATCTGCCTAAATTGATTAAATCATCAAATTCACGAATCGAGGGCCCTTCTTTTGTGGCCAATAGTCTAGTGGCTCTTTGAAAATTATCGATCTCATTCTTGAATTCAATAATCTGATCAATCTCTACACAATCAAAACTTACTTTAGGAATTTCTTCCAATATTCGGGTAAATTTAGGGAGAATTTCCAGAGGATTAATCAAAGTAATTTCTTCACTATTATTGCCTCGTATTCTTTGTTGATGCTTGATTGATAATATGCTCTGACACGCCTCGATAAACTCATTAGCAGAATCAACGAAATCTCTTAAACATTTGACATTATTTTCAAACTTAACGAGTCCTTGACCTTGGTCCTTTTTCAAGAACTTATTGTAGTAATGACTAGTTTTTAAATTGGATAAAATCCGCTCACCTTCATTTAGGAACCCTTTGTATTGCTTCAAGGTAGGGATCTCAGTACTCAGTAGAAGACTTTCGTATTGTTGATTCCAAGCACCATGATCAACGGAATTATTTTTAAGAGTCTTTGTAAAAGCTTTTAACTTATCATCTGAGAAAATCAAATGCATTTCGAATCTAATGGATACGGGTAGCTTACGTGGATCGAAAGAAGGGGTTCCATTTGACGATATTTCGGAATCAACCTCAGAAGAAGCGATATTATCCATATAATCTAAGTACAGCTCTAGAGATAGTGAAAATCTCTGTTTTGTGACCAAATCAATAGCTATAACCTTAGATGGGAAAGTACTTGCAAGAACATCATCAGATATATTGGCAATACCGTTATAGGATTTCTCATCCAACACCAATTCTCTAATTGGGTATTTCTTCCGAACAGTCTTACGAAGAGATATTTCATCTTGACAAAACTTTGTATAGTTATTCTGAAGCTCTTCGAGGGTTTTGGAATCTAATATGAATCTATCAGAATGTCCACTATCCAGCATTTGCATTAGATTAACGATTAGTCTAAAGGCAGAAAAATTCGGCATCTGCTTCTGATGATTAATAAATCGTTCTCCATCAATTGCATGCTTGATCCACAATTTCGAGAGAAAATTGATGTCTTCACTTACACTAAATCCAAGAGAAATATTCAAGGAATAAGTCTTAGGATACTTGACAATATAATCCCCAGGTTTCTGAATCACCTTAAAATAGTTTATGTTGTTTTTTTGCAAAAGCTCAGGGGTAATAATTATTTCTTGATTGAAGGAAGGGATGCATCTTTTTGTCTGAGCCTCTATTATACTCTGATAATATTTATGGAGATTGGATAGTCGAATATCTGAATTATCGTCATCTTCAAAGCAGTCGTCCAAATGCATGGACCGAATCGATGTCTCATCAATAGATGACATGGATTCGTCTTTTTGTTCTGATATGTTACTAACAGATTTAACAAATTTGAGCAAGTTTTCAAACTTTAAAAATTCCAGCTCTGGGATGAGATACCACAATTTATAACCACTGAATTGATAATTGATTGACTGAGCGAAGTGATCTTCACATTTCCAATTTTCAACAGAATAAGTCATACCAAAGTTAAGGTTAGTATTGAAATAATCTTTATCATAATGGTCATTTTCTCCTAGCCCACTCAACAAAGAATTCGGTAGGATTGGTAAGTTATTCAAACTCCATGGGCTCAAAGATTCCTTGACTTGTTTTACAGTCGAAGTATCGTGAGTACAACTTGGGTAAAGGTTTGGAAACAAAGACCCAATTAGCTTAGATGAAATTCTCACGTTCTCCAGTTGATAATCATATTTCGTTATAAAGTCCCAAAAATGAGCTTCTAATTCGGCGAACCTATACTCCTTACCAGTAAGATTCATAGCCTTCTCAAATGCCATATTCTTATTTACCAACTCTCTGAGACTCATCATATTTCCGGAGCCACTTATATCCTTATCATTCAAATACGTCTGATTGCTGATCAACTTCCTCAAATAGTAATTTATTTGTGATCGTCTAGATATGCTAATTGAGTCATGCAATTTGATACCTCCAAGTGAATTTAATAAGTAACCTTTGGCAGATTTTACCCCGATGGATCTTTTGGGTTTCTTACACGAACCTTTAATTTTAGGAGAATCATTTGGCCGCAATCGTTTACCATTGGAATTGAAAGACGAATCGGTCTCCAATGGAGATAGTATTTGGTAATATATGGATTTAATGATTGCCTTTTCCACTCTGAATAATTCACCGAGGTAGCTCCAATATTCCTCGGAGAGTTGCTGACAGCCTCCGTTAGAATGAACCAATTGAAATAGTTTGTACAAATCTAGTGGTCTCCTATCTACCATTGGAAGACTAAAAAGTGAATACAAGTCGTAGGATTCAATGGGATTCTGACCGTTTGATACATTCGGATTTTGCAGTATTGTATCTGTCTCTTGAGTATTGGTAGACTGGGTCGTTGGAGTCGGTATAGCTCCTTGTGGAATTACAGCAGTACTCTGAGCACTATCACCGGCCGTAGAAGGTGCAAGGGGTTCAGTGGGACCACGGGAAGTTTTTGAATCATTCATAATTTTAGGATTATTTACATGTAACTCTATTAAATGTTTATAGAACCTCAACTTTTCAGACACCTGAGCTGGGAAGACACTGAACAATTTATTGGAACAGAACTTTATATTAGCAAGCCTTTCGGCAGTCAAATCAGCCTTTAAAGGATCGTTGAGACGGACTTTAATGGCACCAAATTTTGTTCCTCCAAACCGATTGAAATCTACAATCTCTATTGGATCTTCAGACCGGTCAATATTCAACACTTTTAAAATCTGATCAACTTGATCATTACTATCATCGGTTATTCTTAGATTAGACCACCAAAACCCATCAGGCTGTATAGTCTCCAGCTTTACCTGTTGAGTATCCATGATATCCAACCCTAGAATCAATTATTCCTGATACAATCAAAGTGAAGTGCTGATATGAAAAGTTACAAAGAGCGCATTTTTTTTTTTTCAATTCGTTCATTTCGGTGATAAACTAGAGCTCCGGAGACATCTACAAAGGAGTCAACAAGAAACTTAATAGAGCAATTAAGGTCTAAAACACCCCATAACGAGAAATTGAACCAAAATGTCGTTGTTAATTCCCACTGAACAAGATTACAAAGATGCCAGATCAGGATACAGTCGGTTACCAATCTACCACGAGCGATTGCAAGAATTACATAAACTTCGAGATAACCAAGGTGGATTCGAGTATAATTGGGAGTTTGAGATGGTAGACAAGTACTTCGTGCAGAGTGATGAAAAGACTGATGATTTAAACTTTCATTATGGAGAAAATTTTGGCATAAAAGGGACTTGGCAACAAGTGATTTCGGACATTGATCGCTTAAATAAGCAAACAGCTGACGTGCAGTATAAGTTGTTATTTTTGGCTAGGCATGGACAGGGATATCATAATGTGGTGGTCCGGAAATATGGGTCCGATCAATGGCATAAAAAATGGCATAAGTTAGGAATTGATGGTGACATTGTATATGCACCTGATCCTGAATTAACAGAAATTGGTATTAATCAGGGTAAGGAAAATAACCAATTATGGAAACGACAAATCAATAATGGATGTCCAGTTCCTAGTAGATATTTTGTTTCTCCCTTACAACGATCATGTAAAACATTATCCTTAACCATGGAAGGGTTAATGCCACCCAATAGTCAAGTATTAATCGTAGAAAAAGTTCGGGAAGTCATTGGATATCATTTATGCAATAAGAGATCTTCCAAGACAAAAATTTTACAAAGATTTGGCGATGACAACTTTGTCTGTGAACCAGGTTTTATTGAACAAGATGAATTGTACACTGAAGAGGAAGAAAATTTTGAAGACCATTGTATTAGAACCAATGAGTTTTTGCAGCAATTATTTAACGAGTACCACCACGATACCTACATCAACATCACCTCACACGGGGGTACCATAAAGTGTTTCCTAGCGGTGCTTGGCCATCGGAATTTCACCATATCTACTGGGGGAATGATTCCGGTAGTGGTGAAGGGGACCAAGAGACAGTAGGTATATAATAAAAGGTACAATTGTGGGGTGAGGTTAAATCCGGGGACAGGTCTCATATGCAACTGCTAAACCTTTGTTAAGGGTTATGCATCCTAAGTAGAATAATAAATGGTGTCTTCTCACATGCAATTTGGGCCTCACTTCCATGGTGGTTCATTCATATGCTTCTCAGATTCTGTACTCCGAGGTAGGTTTATTTACAACCGGGGCCGTGTGTGCTCGCCCGCACCACCACCCCAGGGGGGCCATTGGCAGGGCCAGTGGGACCATTTCGGCGTGGCATGGCCCTGGGCCCGGTCGGCCCTGGCCCTACGCTCGGTCGGCCCTATGCCTACCAACACATAAATGAGCCAGTATCTAACATAGCTATTCTCTATTACAACTGCCTCTAATGGTTATCTAATTTCTATGGATACCCTCCCATATACTCTGAAACGTATCCTCGGGTGTAATTCCTCCAACCTGAACCATAATTCATCCTGTCAGCTCACTCGCATTCGTCACCTGCTCAAGTCAAAATTTCACAGACCGATACTCCACAAAAATTAAGCAGTATAAATATCCGCTAATCTCAGGAGATTTTGGTAAGATTTTTTTTTTTGGTAATTACCGTTTAATTTAATTTTTTTACTTAGTAAGATGCCTATTGTTGGAAAAGTAATCAGTTCTTTGCCCCCTCCCAATCCAAAGAATTTAGTTCAAACTGAGAGAGATGCTGCTGTATTTAATCCAGAAGTAATGAACTATTTCTTAGAAGGGTCCAAAGAAAGAGCCGAGGAAACCAAAAGGATGGTTCAACAAATGGAAAAAGATCCAATTTTAGCTGCTACATCTAAAGATTATGATATGACTAAAGCTGAACATAGAGAAAATACCATCAGAAAGATCAACAGAATTTCTAGATATATTGAACAAGAAACTTTTGATTCTTTTGAAAGAAGAATGAGTTTAATTTCTGTATTTGATCCTCAATTGCATACTAGATTAGGGGTTCACCTAGGATTATTTATTGGTTGTATTCGTGGTAATGGTACTTTTGCTCAAGTTAATTATTGGGCATTAGAAAAAGAAGCTGCTTTTGTTAAGAATATTTATGGTTGTTTTGGTATGACTGAATTGGCTCATGGTTCCAATGTGGCTGGTTTAGAAACCACTGCTACTTTTGATGAAGATGAAGATGGATTTATTATCAACACTCCTCATATAGGTGCCACTAAATGGTGGATTGGTGGGGCTGCTCATACTGCTACCCATTGTACTGTTTATGCTAGATTAATTGTAAGAGGTAAAGATTATGGAGTTAAAACTTTTGTGGTTCCATTAAGAGATTCTAATCATGATTTAATGCCTGGTGTTACTGTTGGTGATATTGGTGCTAAAATGGGTAGAGATGGAATTGATAATGGTTGGATTCAATTTTCTCATGTTAAAATTCCAAGATTTTTCATGTTACAAAAATACTGTAAAGTTGATGCTGATGGTAATGTTACTTTACCACCAAATAATCAATTATCCTATTCTGCCTTATTAGGAGGTAGAGTTGTTATGGTTAAAGATGCTTTTAGGTGGTCTTCAAGAGTTATTACCATTGCTACTAGATATGGTATTGGTAGAAGACAATTTAAAGCTGCTAATGCTAAAGAAAATGATTCTGAATCTCAATTATTGAATTATCCTTTACATCAACGTCGTTTAATTCCTATTTTAGCTTTATGTTATGCATTTTCTAATGGTGCCAATGTTTTAGCTGATTCTGCTAAAGATGCTAATGATATCTTGGATTCTGCCGTAGCTAATGATGATAAAAAAGGAATTGATCATGGTATTGCTTTGGCCAAATCATTATTTATTGCTTCTGGTTCATTAAAATCTACTTGTACTTGGTTAACCTTACAAAATATTGATAACTGTAGACAAGCTTGTGGTGGTCATGGTTATTCAAGTTATTCAGGATTTGGTAAAGCTTTTAATGATTTCGCTGTTCAATGTACTTGGGAAGGTGATAATAACATTTTGGGTATGTCTGTTGGTAAACAATTAGTTAAAAGTATTCAATCTGTTTTAGAAAATGGAGAAGAATTATCTGGTATTTTATCTCCATTGAATGATGCTAAAAAATATCTTAATAAAGATGTTATTTTAGATAAGAGTGGATTAACTAATACTGATAAAATTTTACAAGCTGTTCAAGTTGCTTTAATTAGGGGATCTGCTCAATGTTTGAAGACCTTAAAAGATCTCGGTGATAACTGGGATTATATTGGGGCTGATTTAGTTACCTTATCTAAATTATTAGCTCACTTCTTTTTATTAAAAGCTTTCTTAGATAAGGTTAAAACTATGAACCCTAATGATGCAGATGAAAAACCATTGATTCCAATTTTAGATAAATTGGCTCAATTATATTCAGCTTCAATTGTATTAGAAACCTTTTCAGGATTCTTTTTAACTTATTCAGTTATCTCCACTGAAGCTATGACATTCTTAACTACCAACAGAATCCAAGAATTATGTACTGAATTAAGACCTCATGTTATTCCATTAACTGATGCATTCCAATTAAGTGATATGATGATTAACTCATCTATTGGTGGATTTGAAGGTAACTTTTATGAAGAATATTTCGGTTTAGTTAAAGCTAATAATCCACCATCCATTGATAAACCTCCATATCACCCAGCCATAAGTAAGATGTTAAACAGACCTTCTTATGATGACAGAACTAGACAAGAATATACTGATGAGGTTGCTGAAATGCTTGATCCTGAAGCTGAGTAAATGAACCCTCAGCAAAGGGGAGATTATCGTTGATGTATGTAGATGAATATGACATTGATTATTGTAGCACCGAGACTACCAAGGTTATTATTGACATCTCTTTCCTGTAGTAAACTCTTTGAGCCCCTAGCAGCCTAAAAGTACTATTGGTAAAATCATACGATATCTTGATTAACTCCAATCTTGATACCTTTTTTGGCACCCGAAGAACAAAACTGGCATAACCGTCGTGCCGCAAAACTCTCATAACCGTGAATTTAATTAATTCTAAAAATAACTAAAAGACAAGAGACCTACAACACAACAGTAGTTGTAATTCACATGGGCATTTGAGGTTTCTTCTAGTGATAGAAAAAAGCTTTCAGAGTAAGGGGCCAACGTTTCAAACTTTAAAATCAAAGATCAATTTTTGAAAATTCAAATCATCACAAAATTGGTTACAGTTACACCACATGTAGACTAGCCGTTCACGCATTTGATTCAAGTCCTGTGATAGGCCCTGGGCTACTGGGACTGACAGGGAGCTAGGAGAAGGCAGACAGCACCTGACGAAGCTAATGCAAGCATGTAAGTGGCAGTAACCATACTACAACAGGCAGCTGAAAAAGCATTACTTGTAGTTGGGTGGCATAGCCAGGAGCCTCTGTCCGTCTTCGTGGTAGCCAGAGGAAGCTTTGGACCAGTTATCGCGATAAGACCGCTCAACTGGTCTTCTGGCCAGACCATTGCTGCCGCTCCATCGCAGCACAACTGGTACGAGCAGCGCGCTCTTCCGGAAGAATAAAATTAGATAAAATAATTAAAAAAAAAAAAAACCTTATAAAAGCAATACCCTTTTTCACTTTGGCTTTATTTTTTTTTATATTTACAGGTATTGGAAAAACTAGACAGCTGGTAGAGCCATCAAAGACTGCAACATCAGATTGAAGTGAATGTCAAGATGGGTAGAAGAAAAATTGAGATCCAACCGCTAACGGATGATAGAAATAGAACCGTTACATTTGTTAAAAGAAAGGCTGGATTATTTAAAAAAGCTCATGAATTAGCGGTTTTATGTCAAGTGGACTTGGCAGTGATAATAGTTGGCAACAATGACAAGCTCTATGAGTTTAGTTCTGTCGACACAAATGAAATTATTAAGATGTATCAGGGAACTCCTAAGAAACATGAATCTAAATCCCCTGCTAATTATGGGAATTACAAAAAGAAGAAACACTTGACGGCCAAAAACTTTGGAGTTATTAATGATGATGAGTATAATGATGATGGTGATAATGATAATGATAATGATGATGATGATGATAATAATGATATGGGTAGTGACAATGATTCAGAGACTCCTGAACCTAGACCCAAGAGGCAAAAGAGAACACATTCCAATATGTCAAGTGGAATTGAAAGAACCACAAGAAGAACTCCTACACGGAATGGATTAAGAGAAGCTAAAGATGCCGGACAAGTTTCGTTACCTAATGTTCCAAATCTTAGCTCCTTCAGAAATTCCAATAGTATAATCAAAGAAGAGGAGGAGGAAGAACTTCGCCATTATCACAGAGGCGAAGCGAATTTTATGAATTCAGCTTCCACCAGCAACACCGGAAGTTTTAATAATCCTTTAAGACCAATTTTAAGGGTGCAAATTCCAACTGATGCAAAAGGAGCTACTAATGATAGTGCAAGAACGTTAACAGCCTTGGATACTAATCCACATCCTCAATCTAATCAACAATCTTCAGGAAATAATTCTACTTCACAGACATTGAAGCATCAACAAGGTGATGATTCGACTCCGGATAGTGCTAGAAGTAATAATTCCAATATTAATATTAATAATAATTCCGATGGCAGTAACAATCCCAATGCTCCTAATGGCAGTTCATCTAATGAACCTAATATAAACATGCCAAAATACTCAAACTTTAATACTTTCAGGTCTCCTGATACAAGAAAACCAATAACTGCGTTGCCCATTCCTATCCAATCGAAATCACAAACTTCATCACCATCATCAGCTACTGCCCCTCCATTACCAGTAAGTGGGATGACTTCGTTCTTTAATACATTACCACAACCATCTCCTTCGTCACAGTATCCTAATTCGTCTGTCCCGACTCCTATATTAAATCAAGTGTTTAATGATCCGAAACTCCGATTTCAACAAGGTCAACCGGGGCAGCAACAGGGACATCCACAACAAACGCAAGGATCCACACCAACACCCGGACAGCCACAAGTACCACCACATCAAACAGATCAAGTACTGACTCCAAGTCATTCCAATAATACTCCTCATAATCCAAATAATGTTAATAATTCTAATAGCGGTAATAATGACACTCCAATGTCAGGACTTCCTTCTCGTTATGTCAATGATATGTTCCCATCTCCATCCAATTTTTACGTCCCGCAAGATTGGCCCAATTCTGGTACCGGTATGACCCCGATCCATAATAATCTTCCTCAATATTTCATGAATATGCTACCATCAGCCAATCAACCATCATCATCTAGATCACATTCACAATCACAACCATCAGCATGGGCCCCACCACAAGCACAATCACAAACCCAAGCACAACAGCATCTGCAACAGCAACACCTGCACCAACAACCGTCACATTCTCGACCACAATCAAGACCTTCAAGCTCACAACCAGCTAATAACGGATCAGATTCGGACTCTCAGCCACAGGTGCATTCAGATTCACAACCACCCACCAATCCCGTACCAGATTCCCATTCACCGTCTCAAGCACAATCATCACCACAACCACAGCAAAATTATAAACCCCAAGGAAATCCTCCACAACCACCGACTCTATCCAATCGTAGTAGTCAGAGCCTGAATTATCAATTCCCGTCTCCACTACAGTTTATGTCGCCTTCTTTTAATCATGAAGACAGAAAATGAATTGTATTATAGCTGCCTGTAATTAATGTATATTATCACTTAGATCATCCTATGTCGTATATTTGCAGTAATTGTAGTCATATAACATAACCTTAGGGATGGTGTCCCACATCACGTGAACGCACAGTCACGGGCCTACCGGTAATGTCACAGAGAAGATGTGTCATTTTACACGACTTGGTTGATTTACCGCGCGCCCTATCTTGGGACCCCCGCTGGGTCGAGCCTGGCGCCGGAGATGAGCCGATGTGCGGTCCCAGAATAAAACCCATTTGGTGCGGGAAGGCCCACCATCGCCGTCTGGCACCACCAGTTGGTGCTAGCCCCTCGCGCCAGTACCAGACCTCAGCACTTTTGTACAGGACTTTTCTTCATTTTTTTTTTCATGAAATTTTTCACTCGAAGTTAACTGAAAAAAAAAAATTCCATATTTCTATAGGATAAAAATTTTTTATTACAACTTAAGACATCATGAAGGTATGTATAACACAAATGAATTCATATAACAGTTGAGAGAATATGGGCCTTGTTGAATGGAATGGCTTACCAAACATAAAATCCTTTGAATTGTTGAAGTAAAAAATTTTAAACTGGCATTAAAGGGCCAACCATGGCAGCAGGAAATAGTATATAAAGTAACACAGAAACACCAATATGATCATTATATCATTAGAATCAGATTCCCTGAAGACCCTAATACTCCTGTTAATGATATAACCAGGAATTTTGTACTAACAAATGATTTTAGTTAAACATTTCTTATCCAGCTAACGGTACCCAAAAAAGTATCGATATCGATGATGAACACAAATTAGCCGTCTTTATGGAAAAAAGAATGGGACAAGAAGTTGAAGGAGACTACGTCGGAGATGAATTTAAAGGATACATCTTTAAAATCACCGGTGGTAACGATAAACAAGGTTTCCCAATGAAACAAGGGGTTATGCACCCAACCAGAGTTAGATTATTATTATCTAAAGGACACTCTTGTTACAGACCAAGAAGATCTGGTGAAAGAAAGAGAAAATCTGTTAGAGGATGTATTGTTGCTCAAGATTTAGCTGTATTATCCTTAGCCATTGTTAAACAAGGTGATGCTGATATTGAAGGATTAACTGATACTCAAACTCCAAACAGATTAGGACCAAAGAGAGCTAACCATATCAGAAAATTCTTTGGTTTAGGTAAAGATGATGATGTTAGACAATACGTTGTTAGAAGAGAAGTTGTTAAAGGTGAAAAGAAATACTCCAAAGCCCCAAAAATTCAACGTTTAGTCACTCCTCAAACTTTACAAAGAAAGAGAGCCTTAAAAGCTAAAAAGATTAAGAATGCTCAAAACCAAAGAGATGCTGCTGCTGAATACGCTCAATTATTAGCTCAACGTTTACATGAACGTAAAGCTGAAAAAGCTGAAATTAAAAAGAGAAGAGCTTCTTCTTTAAAAGCTTAAATATAATTGACTTTTAATTTAGATCATCATCCCTTCCCAGTTTTTTTATCTTTTAAAAGAAGTTCTGTTCTTTTCTAATCATATATAAAGAAATAAATAAATAATGTTTATTTAGTGTATTTAATAAAATATTTACATTTTTGGTATAAGTTTTTCTTTAATGATCTGTTCCTGATCCTGGTCCCACAGGGGTTGCTTTGGGTTTATCTAATTTGATCTTCTTTTTGGTTAATCGTTTAATGTTATCATAAACTTCATCATTAGTTAAATTAGATGAATACTTAAAATTCTTGGTTATATAGTTTTGCTTTTCTTGTTCATAATGTGGGTCTCGTAATAATATTCTTATATGTTCATCAAATTTCAGCTCTGGGATTAATTTTCCCGTTATAGGACATTTGATACTTGATTCTCTCGATCTCTTCTTTAGCCTAGATTCTCCTGCTGCTTTAATCTTCATTCCTTTAGGCACTGTCAGGTCACCTGGCTGCTTTTCTGGGTCATTGTCAGACTGGTCACCTTGTGGTATATATGGCTGCTCTGTTTCGCCCCTCTGACTCTTTTCTTCGTGGTCTTTGTCAGTTAATTTACCCTTCTGCAATTCAATATCTTTTGTTTTAGCTTCCAAAGATCTGTAAATAAGATCTTGTCTATTCAAAGGAACTGCTAATTCCGTAACCTTATCTATATCATCAAACATAATTTTCCCAATAACAGAAAAATCCTGCCAATCTATTGATGCATAATCCAACTGTCGTTGTTTCAATTCTTGTGCTTCATTATGCTGTTTAACCTTATTTTGTTTACTATATAGAGCCCGTATATAGGCATCTTCCAATAAGTCAGGGAACTGGCTGGCCCTATCTTCTGCTATTAAAGTATCGATCACTTGTTTGTATTGGTCCACGTACTGCCTGAAGAGCTCATGTAACGAATGATTCTTGTCAACAAACTGAAACTGAGCTTTGTGTCCTCGTTGTCCTTGGTGCTTGTGTAGTTTGGTTAAATAGGCATCGCCATTCCTAGCCGTGAACAATGCCGTTAGCTTAATGATATTCAAATCATACAATGTAACTTGCGGTAGATTTATAAGGAATTTTAGCTCTTTCGGAGTCGGTATAGCTTGGTGCTGGCCATTAAATTCACCTTGCTTAAGCCCCAGAACACGATCCCCATCTTCGATACCTTCACCAGAATCAGTGTACCGGCCCAAACGCCACTGGTAATAAGCATAATATTCATTATTGTTATATATAAAGGGGAACTTGGTCTTGGAGCTTTCGTTAGCTTTTAATCGAGCTTCAAAAGTTTCACCGTTCTTGAGCACGTACATGATGGTTTTATCTACAGTTTCTTTCAAGTCTCCCACGGGAATTGTTACACCTTTAGGGACCTCTGATGAGTCATTAGACTTATTTCCGTCCATGTTATACTGGCATCAAACTGTGTAATCCTGTCACAAATGTGCTCATCACTACAATTGATTTTGGCTGCGACCATCGCATTTTAGCACCCTGTGAGATCACAGCCCGTGATTACAGACCATTGAACAGCAAGGGATTATTGGGGGAGCCTCGGATAGAGAGATCATTACAAACAACATGATGGAGAGAGAAGACGACTCGGATAGTTATGACTCACTAGAAGAACAGCTAGATCAAATCGGAAGACTCAATCTAAATGCTCTTAACTTGAACTTGAATTCACTAAATCATAGTACGCTGCAAGTGACGAATTACTTGAGTAATATCTCCAATTTTGATATTTCCAGTTATAAAAGGATCCCTGAGATTGGTAATGAAATAAGCAGGGTGGTTAACAATTTTTTGAATCCCCCTGGAGGGAAGGACAATGGTGACAGTGACCAAGCCATTGGTGCTTCTGATGAGGAAGATGTATCTGGGGCTCGTGGAACCTCTGGAGAAGGTGATGAGAATAACTTAAACCAGAAGTTGGTGAATGCTATGAAGACCATTATTTCTACAAGGATTCAAATGAATAGTATTTTAAATGAGTTGAACCTAGGAGTATCATTATCTTCTGCTATAGATAAACTACAACCACTTAAAGATGTTATACACGAAGCCGTTATTCTTCCTGTGGAGGGAGATGAGACTGAACCGTTGCATGATTCCACGGTAGGGGCTATTGGTACTAATCTGGGGCCACATTCTAACGTTGGTGTGCCGGGTGACTCGAGTTTAAATACTGAAAATACTAGCCCTGGTGGCGTATTTAGTACCAAATCCACTGAACCCCAGGGGATCGAAGCCATTATTACTGAAACAGATAAACCGATCATCAATGATTTTGTGATTCCAGAAGAAGATTTGGATGAACATCAGACAACTCATAGTAATCGTCATCATAGACTTGGACATCGAAATAATCATAATCATCACCGTAAAAGACGCAAGAGAGTTAAAAGATATGTTCCTGATAATGATACTTCACTTACTACTAATACCAGCAGCGAACTTGATATTGAAGGATTAACATTAGAAGAGACCGAGGAGTTGACCAACTTGAATTCATTACAGGATTTCTATAAACAGAATGTCTTGAGAACTAAGATTCAACGAATTCAAAACTTGAACAATATAAATCAAGCTCTGAAAAACAAGTTGGTTACTCGATTAATGATGGGTAATTATTATAAATATGTCAATGAAAAAGTTGATAATAAATTGCCCAAATTTTCAGGTGCATTAAAATTACAGCATGAATCTTCTGGTATACATACTTCATCTGATGAAGCTGAAGGGATTCATGGTTATAATTTTAAACGAGACCATGGTGACTTGAATAGAATGGACACAGATGAGACAGACGAGGGTACTGAAGAAGAAATTGGAGAGGAAGAAGACGAGGTTGATGATGGTGACGAAGTTATTTTAACCGAAGAGGATAAGGAACCATCTTATTATAATGAATCCAGGGGGATTTTTGGTTGTAAGCATTATCAACGAAACTGTAAAATCGAATGTCCTACATGTTTGAAATGGTTTACCTGTAGATTTTGTCATGATGAACAAATTAAAGATCATAAATTAATCAGAAATGAAATCAAGCATATATTATGTATGAATTGTACCACTCCACAAGAACCTACCGAACAATATTGCATTGAATGTGACAAGGAATTGTCCAATTATATTTGTTTCAAATGTAAGTTATATGACAATGATTATCAAAAAGATATTTATCACTGTGATAAGTGTGGAATCTGCCGATTAGGATTAGGATTAGGGAAAGATTATTTCCATTGTGACGAATGTAACATCTGTTTATCGATTGATTTGAAGGAGAACCACAAGTGCTTAAACAATACTACTCACTGTAATTGCCCTATTTGTAATGAATATTTATTCACATCAGTCTCCAAGGTGGTGTTTATGAAATGTGGACATCTGATTCATGAAAACTGTTATAAAGAGCTTACCAAACATTCGTATAAATGTCCCATATGTAAGAAAACTATTGTTAACATGGAAACCCAGTTTAGAATATTGGATCAAGAAATCTTCCAGCAACCACTACCATTGCCATATAAGAATTGGAGATGTATTATCAGTTGTAATGACTGTAAAGGGAAGTCCAATGTCTCATATCACTTGTTGGGATTGAAATGTAAGTATTGCAATAGCTATAATACCAATCAATTAAAATTAATTAAACCAGAAGAAGAATTCAAACAAGAGCAAGAGCAGGAACAAGGGTTGGAAGCCCCAGATAATATAGACATTGATCGAATGAAGTTGGTTCAGACCAATTTATCCAGTAACTTTCTAATCGATCAAGACAATGAGGGTGGAATTATCGAAACAGAGATCACCAATGCCAGGCCAAGGAACGTCAACATCGATGTAAATAAAGAATTTAAAGAACCAGATTCAGATGCAGATGTCATTGAAAACTATGGAGATAATGAAGAAGATGATAATGAAGACGATGATATTCCGTATGGAGAAGACGAACAAGATTTAGTTAATATTCGTCAATTCACCAATAAGCTTATCAATAAAAATTATAATACAAACGAAGTATCATACATTACTTCAATATTCCAGAAGTACATTAACAATACCCTTAAGAATTTAAATGATGATGATGAACAAAAGCCATGACTTTATTGGTACAGTCGTGTTGGGACAATGTCGTCTGCAACCAAAGTTATTTCCCCAACTTTTGCAGGAAAAAAATGCCCCAACAGCCAACAATAACCCCAGCCACTATTGCTTCAACTACAAGCTCGGTAGTGTCCAAGGCTTTCGTACCAACATATTGGACCCACGGTTTGGCAGTTGAGCCCAACCAGTGAAACTGAGCCCCTTATATAATGTTATCCTTATAGTACTACTATGAACGTGGTGGCTGTCCAAGTCCATGCGCAAGTAGCACCAGAGCCATAAACTTTAATTCCATCTAATATTATACAACTTTGCAGCTTTCAAACTGCTAGCAGAGGGCAGAATACTGTAGTAACACCCGAACCGGAAAGCTCTAGTACGATTGTAGTGACCCCATAGTGGGCAATAGGCTTGTAGCTCGGAACCAATGGGCCATCCAATCCAATGGATGATGATGTCGCTATACGACCGCGACATTTAACTGGATGCGGTTTCTCAAAAAACCTCAACCTGATTAAAGTATTGCTTTTAAGGGCCTATTGTTGGGATTTGTTCTATTTGATTGACGATACTGCCAAACTTCATTGGCCTCTAATATTGGTGCTTCCTACGAGCCAATTCACTTGGAGTGATTTTTTTCTGGTGTTTCTCGGTGATTCCAGATTATTTTGGTGGCTGCAGATCTTTTGATCTATACTACAGCTACCTATAAAACAGCTGATTGTTACAACAAAGCCGGGTTTTCTTGGTAGATACAATGAACTCGATAAAGGTATTGTTGAACTCAATTGAAACATTTATTCCTGGGACTGGACCTGACCGACAGGAAGACAGTAGAGGTGACGATGGTGAGGACCACGAGGAAGGGTTTCTAACGGATTCGGATGCTAAAGAGAATGATCCTTTATTATCAAACGGCCATAATGAATACAACGAAAGTAATGAACGTAATGATGAAAATAATGCAATTGATGATGGTGGGAGTGTGCATACGGGTGATATATATGCTGTAAATGGAGATAATTATGATAGTAGAGAAGAACATAAAAGTGATGATGATGATTATGATGCCAATGAATTGAGTGAAATTAATGAAATGGACGAAATATTTGATGAGAAGAAGGATATAAGACCATCTGAGAAGGAATCGGATGATTTTATTAATCCCCATTATTCCATATCTTTAATTCTTAACTTGTTGATCCAATTACCTCATCTAATTCTTATAACCCCTTTAAAATGGTTTTGGAATTTACTATTATATCCATTTTCATTTCTCCTAAGATTTATTGATTTTAACTATTCTTATCAATTGGATTTTACCGAAAAGACTGAATTATTAAAGCACGAGAATTTGATGTCAAATAATATCAAATCTCCCACCTTATCTTCTAAATACATCATTCCTCCCCCTCAGAGGTTGTTTCCTCTTGTAAGAAATCCTCACAAATTCAAGAGGCGGAAGACTTTGGTATTGGATTTAGATGAAACATTAATCCATTCATTATCTAAAGGATCTCCCAGATCCTTGAATAACAACAATAATTCAAATATTATTGAAATTAAATTAAATAATTTGGCTACATTATATCATGTTCATAAAAGACCTTATTGTGATCTTTTTTTAAAAGAAATATCCAAGTGGTTTGATTTATACATCTTCACTGCCAGTGTCAAAGAATATGCTGATCCTATAATTGACTGGTTGGAGAGCGAAATCATCTCAGATGATAAAATCTTTAAGAAGAGATTCTACAGAAATAATTGCACTTATAGAAATGGTGTTGGTTATATTAAAGATTTGTCGAAATTCTTCCCCATTGAGGAATTAAAAAATGTCATTATTCTAGATAATTCACCCATAAGTTATGCCTTGCATGAAGATAATGCCATAATGATTGAAGGGTGGATCAATGATCAAAATGATAAAGACTTGTTAAACTTATTACCAATGTTGCATAGCTTGTCCCTTTGTATAGACGTGAGGTTTATTCTTGGATTACGACAAGGAGAGAAGATATTTGAGACTTGATTGGTCTCGTGTTATATATATATACGATATATGATAAATAGATTCACATAGACGCATTTTTTTTTCAGGCACTCACTAAATCGATCGATGATATGGAAATATGGAGGTAATTGATGCCATCAAACAAGAGAGGGAGCTTACAAAAAATCTCAATGAGTTGGGGACTCAACTTAGAGATGAATCAGTACGGGACAGGCAAGAAGTTTTCCTGCTAATTCCCAAGTTATTGCGGATATTTATGGAGGTTGTGAATGAAGAATCAACCTCAAATACCACAGAAGGAGTGGGATTGGAGATCCTCCGGGTCCTTGTCAACTTGACAGCTGACAATGACAAGAATAGGATGGAGCTAATTAAATATCACGAGTTTTGGGAATTTATAAGAGATCATTTAATCGGGTATTCGGGCGTTGATAGAGTGGTGATCTTGCTTACTCAGTTCATTAAAAATACCGAACAGCTACAAGTATTTACGAAATTTTTCTACGAGATGAGATTTTATGAACCATTGTTTCATCTTCTTGAAGGGGATGAAAGTCCAGAAATGATTTTGATGACCTTGGAGTTTTTAGCGGAGATGTTAACACCAGAAATGATATTATCAGATGCTCAATTTAGGACTAATACAGAGAAGTATTTATCCTTGTTAATTACGTTATACAGTAGATTTGAAGGGTATTTCGACGAAGGTGATGACGAATTAGAGGAGGGCTATTTGAATATGTCGGTGCTAATGTATAATATTACCCAATACAATGACTTGAACACCGAACAAATGACTAGGATCTTTCCATTGTTTGACAAATTCACCACTAATGTACAGACCAACCGTCAACTATTTTCCACCATCGGAAACCTATCACTGATGGTTGATTTCAATGATATAAATGAAGTAGCTTCCATTTTACAAAATGACAGAATAAGCAGCACTACAAATTTGTACTTGAAAGCCAGTTATTATCTCGCTATTGGGAACTATATCAATAGTAAATCAAAACATCAGGAGGTTCTAGACCTTATTGGTGATTCCAACAGATTTAGTTGTCAATATTTTGATAATACCTTCACTGACATTGTGCAATTTCAATCTATCCATCTCATCAAAAATTTGATGTCCAAAGAATCGGCTCTGGTAATAATCAACCACAAGAATCTCGTTACTTACTGTAAGGTATTATCAGATAATCAAAGTTATTACAAGGAGATTTTCCAGACTTTCTTGAGGTTTTGGACTAAATTGATCCCTTTGAGCTTTCCTGAGTTATCTATTTACGACTATGATCTGTATTGGAAACTACTCGATAATCAAGAGATCTATATAAATTTGGCCCCTTTTGTCAGCGCATCATCATCAGATGTGACAAAACTGTTGAATAGTTCCATAATTAAACATTTATTCTTGAAGGATCTCCCATTGGAGTCTCATAAATTGTTGGATCGAATCAAATTCCAAGCAATTTTCTTGAATGCAAATTCTCATATAATCTACGACACTTACTCCAAGGAAGAATTTAATGGTGCATTTGTAATGCAGCTCGAAAAGTTATTGGAATTATTAGCTAATTCCCCTAAGGATAAGACAGATTATAAAATCCTTCTCAATAACTCCAAGTTCATTTCCATTTCTTTGATCAAGTTAGATATGCCTGAGATCAGTCATATTGCAAACCAGATTTTGAGTTTGCCTGATGTATAGAGATAGAGACTAGAAATCTATAAATAGGTTTTGTTTTAAGTTGCCTTTTACTGTAAATTGCTTGTGTTACCCCGGTTGGATTTCCCCATATTATAGTTTCCTTATTAGAGGGGCCGTTAACGGGCACAAGTTTTTGTTGCAGCCACCGCACGCTTATTAACGGTTATGACCGGTGGTTGAAAAATTTTCCTAAAGGTATATAAAAGCACCACTATTCTCTTGATTAAACACTACTATTGTAAGCTAACCACCAAATGACCACTGATTCTTACTTTGATAATATTGCCCAAGAGCCCTTAGACCCTATAGTGGTTGTAGGTCAAAAATACGCTCAAGACCCTAGCCCTAAAAAGGTAGACTTATCGATCGGAGTTTACAAGCCAGAAGACGGAAACGTCAAATATGTATTCCCATCTGTCAAAAAAGCAGAAACAGAAATCTATAACCATGACCATGGCCATCCTTATCATCTGATGAGTGGCTACCCAATATTTATCAAGGGAGCACAAGAGACTGTGTTTGGGAAAGATCTTGTTCAACAAGGGAAAATTGCATCATTACAAACCATTTCCGGGACTGGAGCAGTCCATATGGGAATTGAATTTTTGAAGAAATTAGGGTTGAACGATTACTATATTGGAACTCCAACATGGGGGAACCATATAGCTATGCTTAAAGAACATGATTGTAGTATTAATTATTTCAACCACTACGATAACCAAACTGGTACTGCTGATTTGAACGGAGTATTATCTACCATAGAAAGTATGCCAACCGATTCTGTGTTGTTATTACAAGCATGCTGTCATAATCCTACTGGAGCTGATTACTCCAAAGACCAGTGGAAGCAGATCTGTGAAAAGATCAAGACCAAAAAAATCTTTACCTTCTTCGATAATGCATACCAAGGATTCGCAAGTGGTGATAAAGATGAAGATGCTTATGCCCTTAGATTATTTCATGAAGAGAATATGGAATTCTTGGTGTGTGAATCTTTTTCCAAAAACATGGGATTATATGGGGAAAGATTAGGGTGTTTGCATGTGGTATCAAGTAGCAGTGAAAGTGTGTCTAATATTGGAGCTTTATTAACCGGTATTTTTAGATCTCAATGTTCTTTTGGTCCATTATATGGAGCCAAGATAGCTGGTTACTTATTCAATGATTTCAAGTCTGATTGGGATCAGGATGTGCTTGATGTCACCAAGAGATTGAAGACCATCAGAGGTAAGATATTATCCAGATTCAGAAAGTTGGGAACTCCAGGTAACTGGGATTTCATTGAATCTCAATCAGGATTATTTTGGTACAGTGGATTAAGTGAATCACAAGTGGATCAGTTGATGAATGATCATCATATCTACTTACCAAGTAACGGAAGATTCAATGTTGCGGGATTCAATGATTCAAATATAAATTATGTAGTTGATGCTATCGATCAGGTAGTTAGAAATAGTTGCTAAAAAGACGATCTATTTTATATTTACTTCTAAATAATATATTTTTCTTAATTTTAAACGTTATAATGCAATGATATATGGAGATATTGGTGTAGTAAACTAGATAGATCATGTAGGAATATCACCAAAAATAAAAAAAAAAAAAATAACAGCTACACATAAAAACGATAACAGTAAAATAATAAAAAATTAATGTTCTAACAAGGAATTCAGGAATAGAATTTGATTTGAGGAAAATGCATTATTTAAATGAGGGAATGAATCTTCTTCAAATGGGCTTTTAGATTATCCTTTCTATTAAATCGTTTACCACAATTGGGCTGATCACATTCAAAAGGTTTTTCCAGTGAATGTGATTTCATATGTCTTTTGACATGTTCTGGTCTTTGAAACCTAGCAAAGCACAAAGGACATGCATGCTTTTTCTTTGGATCACTTAAATCCGAAGCTTTTTCGTTGATCTTAATGGGTAAATCTGGAATAAACTCAGGATTAATTTCTTTAGCGATCTGCAAATTACTCTCTGATACTTTTATATGTGAGGACGATTTTCTAGAACTATTACTAGGAGCAATAGAATCACCACCCATGGTCCCTTGATTAGAAATAGAACTGAAAGAATTTGGCGTGGATGTTGATGCTGATGGGGGACCCGACTCTGATGCTGATGCTGACCTTGATACTGCTACTGAAGCTAAATTGGGGTGAGGAACAGATACAGGGGAATGGGTAAATGCTGAACTTGAAGCAGTAGCAGGAGCTGAATTTGAATGATGCGATTGACTATTGAAAGATGACATTGGGGGTAGTAATCCACTGACTGGTTGAAAATATGAATTTGTAGGTACTGAATCTTTTGGTATCCTCCCATGGTTTATGTTGTCATTTTCACGAGCTATCGAAGCTAAATTAACAGTAGCAGGATATGATTTTAAATTATGGAATTGTGACTGGATCAACTGAATGTTATTCAAATCCTTAGAATCATCACTGTTTCCAGTGATTTTCTTTTCCATATCGCCTCCGGCCCCTGAAAGCTTTTGAAGATGCAGTTCCAACTGAGTACTTGAAGTGGGTTGAGACATCGATTGACCATATAGGTGATTGTATAAATGATCACCATCTTTATTATGAGAAATATCCGGATTTTCAGCAGTAGACTCCATTCCATCAGCAGTCAATTGCCTAAAAGTATTGAATGATTTAGCTCGTTTGAGCTGCTTGAACGCATCATTGTCCTGATCCTCTATCTTAATGGAGTCTAGGGTGTTTTGTCTAGTTAACCCAGGCGAGAATTTGTAATTTTGCCTGGTAGACTGTTGTTGTGAAACCTGTTGAACCATTTGAGGTGGAATCAGTTGTTGATAATGGGGCTGTTGCTGATGATTTAAATTGAACTGTGGACTGGAATAGTTTGGGAGACTAAATTGTGGTAAACTATTATTCATGTTAGACGTATTATGGGGTTGTAATGGAGTTTGGAAGTCATCATTATCAAATGATAATCCATCATTATATTTCGGAGAAATAAAAGAATTGGAGTAAGCAGAATTAGTCAAATTTGAACTGACAGAATTCGGAGCGCCACCACTATTATTATTACTACCACTGTTACTATTAGATTGGGTAAGGGAATGGTTACGACTATGACCATGATTAGAAATAGGAGTATAGAATGGATTTAAATTCATATTAGCACTTTTATCCATTCGAGAGCGAGATAATGATCTCGAATGTTTATATGGGGTTTTCATAACTTTATTACTAACTGAATTTGGATTTGAATTTGAAGTTGTAGGGGAAGAATTTGGTTTTAATGGAGTAGATAAATTATAGGAACCCACTGAAAAGGATTTATTTCTCGTTAACTTTCTGGGAGTCATTAAATGTGATTGATTTGAATTAGTAAGTGAATCATTTTGAGGATGTGAAGCAGATGATTCCGGAATTTTTGCTTGTTGAGAAGGGGGAAATGATTGAGAGTTAGGATTTGATAAAGGAGGTTTCTTAAAGGAATTTGGGGATTCTAATAAAGATTGGTTAGAAATTGATGATGTCAACGGAGGAATGGAATCAGTTGAATTGGAGTTTGCAATCCTAGATTTTGGAAGAAAATCATGATTAGAACTGATGGATAAATTAGATTGATGTTTAGTTAAATTCATATTATCAGCAAGGTAAATGTTTTTAGAACTTTGAAATTTATGGATATCATTATAGTCATTGTCATAATAATTGGAAAGATCACCAAAATGCAATAGATTTGACCGAAGGCCCTCAGAGCTCGAATCCTCATTCCCGTCACGGTCAGCACCATAATTATCAACGGTGTTCTGACTAGCGGTAATGGTGGCATTCGAATAGCTACCAGTAGCATCATTATTACTTGCAGCTCCTGACACACCGGAACCGCCAACCCCTGTAGCTGCATGAACATTATCGCCATGTGCAGAAGCACCAGAACCCAATTCTTCACCATTACCACTATCATTCACCATATGAGGGTTTCCAACACCTGCCAAATTCATATTCATCGAAGCCGACAAATTCATACTCAATTGCTCCTTCAACTCATAATTATCCAAATTTATATCAAAGTTTTGATAATCGTAATCAAACTGTTGATTACGAGGCGAACTCATTAAATAATTCTCCATTGATATGTACTATTCCTCGAGCTCTCACTTTAAACAATTACGAATCCACAAAATATCACCAAGTAATCTTCATAAACCTAATAAAACCTAATCAATCCCGACAAAACAACAGTGAAACCAATAAAATCAATGAAAAATCAATGAAAATATTAATAAAAAATCAACAAAAAAAATGACAACTAAGAAATGAAAATCGAGTCAAAATGATCAATAGTGGTTGAACAAGTGATTCTAATGAAAGCTACCCGTGTTCTTCAATAGTACTTCCTATGGGAGTTGCTTCTACCAGTACTTGAGTCTAGCAAGATATAAAGAATTTTTTTTCTCTTTCCGTGTCAAACACTATACAGAATTCCGGAAGATACACACCACAATAGGACGGAAGAACGAAGAAAAAAAAAAACGCAACAAACCGGGGGTAGGGGAACAAACCTGTAGGACTAGAAATAATCAGACAGCGGGGAGATGGTGCAGTTAACGGTCCCATAAAAGGTGTCAATAAGAAACAACTACTCACTGTATGGTATTTGTAAGAGAGGAGGCAACGGATAGAAGAAACCAAAAGAATCGGGAGGTTTATAAAAGCCTTTAAAACCCTAATGGACGTGAAATCACCACAAGTTTTATTTTTTCGCTCACGAATTCCGACCTTGAAATTGAAGCTGTGTAAATTGAGAATCAAATCCAGACCGTGAAAGAGATAAAAATAAACAACGAACCAGACAAAACTAAGACCAAAAAAGAGTAAAGATTGGTTGACTAGTCGATAGGCTTTGGAATCATCTTTGGCATAGCCAAAGAAACATGTTTGCACGGAGCTGGCCTGAAAATTTTTACGTTCCGGGGTATGATGAAATGCACCCCTGATTCCAGGACAAGAGTATTTTAGATTAATTTAACCGCATTAGGAAAAATCCCTCTTGTATCAAGAGGGAGATCTGGATTTTCAACGGGCTCGATGGTTTTCCGACCAACACTTTCAATAGGGGGACATCCTGATAGATTATAGAATATAAGCTATAGGGTTGGGGCCATAAACTGTGTGGCCCACTATTTTTTTAAAGTATAAGTTCTTTTAGGTCTGGATACTTGCTGAAGTAGTATAACCTTTGATTCAAAGGGCAATGTATTAAGTGGCCAATGGCCCTCTTAAACTTTCCCTTGTGCAAAAATTTCATGGTCCCGATTTTTCATATCTTGCCCGGTAAGGAGGATAAGAAGTACGTTCATGTACGTCCACGCAAAGTTACCTATTGGGAGGTGATTTGCAGCGGGAAAAGTGCCGTGTCTCCATCAAGTGAAGGTCTTTGGCCACATAATCTGAACGGTCCTTACAGGCTGCATATATCGTACATAGCATAGCAGCCGTTAAGATTAACCAGAAATCGACGTATCTTATTATGTACATGGCATGACATATTTGCAACAGCAACTTGCGGTGCCTTAAATCCACCCCTTGTATGGCAATTCCATTGTATGATTTCTATTATCACACTCATCGCTTGAGAAAATAGCCCCTCAAACAATGGAACAGTTTCTTGTTTGTTTCAATATGAAATATCTACGTAACCAGGGGCACTTGTTTGAACTGGTGAAATGTTGTACTAAATTTAACTTGCAAACGCAAACTCAATTTCAAATGAAACAGTACAGTTAAAATGTCGGGTTTTCGGAGAACGATAACTTGACGAACACATGAGGGGTATTGCTGTAAGCGAGTTTAAGAGAGTTTAAAACGGCAGTTTGGTAGACAGTTGTGGTTAAGTTCCCATTTCAAGAGTATTGAAACCCAAAGCCCTCTTTCTAATTATCCCCTTTTTTTTATTTTATTTTATTTTTTTAATCCTTTTCAGGATATATGTGTTGGCAATGTTTCACCAATGCCAGCACTGCTTGTGGTCTATTGTCATAAACCCGTTCATGCAGTATACAAGAAAACAGAATCCTCGATTGTAATCGTCTTTCCTCTTGCATATCAAATATATAATTGAAACCAAAGTCGGGCACCAAACCGGCGGTGAGAAAATATTTGCTGAGAAGTCTTTAACTTCCGGATTGCCAGTCGTTCGTATCGGTTCAATAATATTTCCATAGCCCGATAAAGCATATATATTATGCAAGCATTTTCAGGTAAGCAGAAAATGCCTTGAAATGATAATAACTACAGTTATTGGTCCTCATGGACTCTGTACACGTTATTAACCCTTAATCACTGAACTTTTCAACCATAAATGAGTAATTGAATAAGGGTAGATGCATCCTGGTCCACTGACACGTTATTCATTCCTGAAGCTCGAGTTCAACCAACCACTACAAAATTGCTAAACCGGTTTGGAAGAGATTGGTTTTACTTCACATTTGTATTTATATGTAAACATATGAGATCATGAATCATCTATACTGAACATACCACAACGGTCCTTGCTATGGTATTGCAGAACCGGGGTTTATGTCGTCCCCCATATCCGGCCGCGCATTCCGGTCAATTTCTTATCGTACTTTAAATTTCAATCCAGTAAGTCCTCGCGTATTCATGCCAAATACTAATTAAGTATTTATAGACCCTATATTAATCGAGTTTGTTCTAGGAGTTATTGAATGATTTACACCTCTACTATCTCCTCTGCCACCATTTGGCCTTGTAAGGGGAAGAAGGAACCCATATTATGGAATGTGTCCTTCACCATTCCCTCTCGGTCACCATTCCTCTCGGTCACAGTTCCCCTCGGTATATTCTAATGCCGACCGATACCAAAATTTCGCAACCAAAATATTACAATCCGGGTGTTACATCCGGCCAATCACAATGAATGCGGTCTACCTACAATAACAAGACGTATATAAATATAGATTTAATATATATACTCTAAGGGTTTTCGGTAACAAAATCAACCCCCTTTTTGATGTTCTTGATCAAAGTTTCTTTAGCTAATTTGACTAATTCTTCTTCGTGGGAGCTTAATTCACCTAATCCATGAATGGTCTTAACCCCTTCAGTTCCTAAAGTAACTTTGGAAGCAAAGAAATCGATACCTTCACCTTTGAATAAAGGTGAATCAACAAAACTTGGTTCAATGACATCAGTTTCACCACTTAAACCATCTAAGACAGCACCAGCAAATCTAGCACCAGCTTGAGCCATAGATAAAGTGGCAGAACCAGCACCTTCTTTAGCTTGAACGACTTCATCTCCACCAAATTGGATTCTGTGGATCAAAGCATCTCTGGTTTCAGCATCTAAATCTTTGTATTTAGATTGAGATAATAATGGAACAATGGTAATACCAGAGTGACCACCAACAACAGTGATTTTTTCATTAACTGGGTTAGAGCCAGAAATTTCAGATACAAATCTGGATGCTCTTAAAACATCTAAAGTAGTGACACCAAAAAGTTTCTTTGGGTTGTAAACTCCTTTGGATTTGAAAACTTCAGCTACAATTGGAACAGTGGAGTTAACTGGATTAGAAATGATACAAACAGCAGCATCTGGACAATTGTCAGCACAAGCTTTAGCTAAGTCTCTAACAATTGAAGCATTGGTACTGAATAAATCATCTCTGGTCATACCTGGTTTTCTTGGTACCCCAGCTGGAATTACCACAACATCAGATCCACTTAAAGCTTCACCTAATTTATCTGGGTTGTAACCTTTAACAGTAGAATTAGTTGGAATATGAGAAATATCAGCTCCAACCCCTGGGGCTCCTTTTATATCATATAAAGATAAGTCACTGACTTTGTGATTTAACTTTAATAATAATGATAATGGTTGTCCAATACCACCACCAGCTCCTAAAACAGAGACTTTGTAAGCATTGACATTACTAGAGGAAAATGATCTAACAGCAGTTTTGGAAAACATTGTTTAAATAGATTAAGTTACTTTTAGATTATTAAAAAAAAAAGTAGGATAAAGTGAAAAATTTATACTAATACCCTAGTGCTCCCTTTTCTCCAGGAATCGATTTCGTCCAATGGGTGTTGTCAGGAACTCGACGATGTCTCAGCCAATGAGATGGCGTTCTGCTGGTGCCGAGCGGGAACATAATATGGTGCGCAGCTGAAACGGCCCAGGGTGCGGATACTACGGGTGTCGTGGTGCCATCTACGGTACTAGAGGAAATTGGATTTGTGGGACCACTAACTATCCACGGAATCCGAGGACTTGTAGTTATATCCCACTACAATGCATTGTGCTCCACGGGTCTATTGTGCCCCCTCGCCACTCCAATAACCCCATACTCTTATCGCATATGACTTTTTCATTTGACTGCAAAAAGAGTGGGAGTGTCACCAGAGGTGCAGATTTGACATCTATTCCTGGAGAAACAGTTAGAGAATATGCTTCTTTTCACCCAACGTCTACTGTAAAGGTTAATAAGGCCAATTACCAATTTGGGAATAATGCGTGCCCCTACCGTTTCATTCCCGGTCCAGGCCATGGGCCAGGAGAACAATAAAAGCATCACAAATCGCCTTTATGGCCAAGTTGGTAAGGCACCTCACTAGTAATGAGGAGATCGTCAGTTCGAATCTGGCTGAAGGCATTTTTTTTTGCATCTTCTTATCATAAGTATACTTTAGCATGGCTCTATATCTGATGGTTCTTTATGGTCCCTGTTAACAGGATTCTTTTTAGTGAAGGGTTTTTTTCATATCTTTCACCGCTCGTTTTGGAGTCGTGTAGGCATCGAAACTTCGGAGTACAGGGGAACAAGCTATACACGGTGAAGAATAACTCCCTAAACTCTGCTTAGTATCGAAGAAATATCTCCCAGCTCTTAATAACCACGTCATAGCCCCTGTGTCTTTTATCTTGCCAAAAACTTGTAGCCAGACTGTTTAACTTTGAGCCCATGAAGAACTGATAGTGCCCTTACCGAATTGGAAAAAATGAGATATTCTTCCCATAACCTTAGTATTAACTCTTTGCAAGCGTAGTTACATCTTTATGGGTAAAGAAGAAGAAGAACTAAATCAACTATGGTCCCTCTTCAAGGAGGCTCCTGAAGACATTCGTGAGAAAAGACAAGAGGTCACCAAGAATCTTAATGATAATGAACCCTCCTCATTCCCAAGTTCCATGTATGTTAGTACTGCTTTTGATGAACTATTTCAATGCTTCTCTATTGGTGGTCAAGTTAAGAATTTCTATAGGTATGGAGAGTTATCATATTGTGAACAACAACGAGAAAAGCTATGGTTTGCTTTAAGATATGGGAAATTTTTTGATATGAACAAAGGGGAAGGTGAATCCAAGAATGCACAAAAGATTCAAGAATTCTACAAACAAAGGTTATTACAGGATAAAGCTAAGGGAAGTTCTGAAGATATATGGGAGGCTCGAGAGAAACCATTAGTGCATCCATTCAAAGAAGAATAACCATTTAAATTGGGATCGATTAAAATTATATTATAAGTACTTGTATATATGACATTGTCTATGTTTCATTGTCTCCATAAATCTCTAATTTTTTAACGTGTTATATCATTGGAGTTCCGGTATACCTCCAGCCGATTTTACATAATTATACAACTCTTTTTCTCGACTTCATTATCATTAGCTCCTTTAGGTCTAGCATTTAATGCACATCTAGCAGCTTCGGAGAAAGCCTCATTAACCCCTCTATTCTTTTTAGCTGAACACTCTAAATATCTTAAAGCCCCAACTTTTTTAGCAATGGCTAATCCTTCTTCATAACTAATTAGTCTTCTTGATTGCTGATATGGATTGGTACTAGAATGGTGGTTATAAGGATTGAGAGAATCTTCTTCATTATTCATAGGTTGTTCTGCATCAGTATCTTCATTACTTCTTAAATCACATTTTAATGCTACCAACACCAACTTTACTCCTTCACAATTATCAGCAATTTCTCCCACCCATCTTGTTTGAACATTTTCTAAAGAATCGGGGGAGTCAATTGAAAAACATAACATGATACAATGGGTATCACTATATGATAATGATCTTAATCGATCAAATTCTTCTTGTCCAGCAGTATCCCATAATGATAATTGTACCGATTGTCCATCAATGAATATATCATGAACATAGTTTTCAAATACAGTTGGCTCATAAACTTGAGGAAAATATCCTCTTGTGAATACGTTTAACAACGATGTCTTCCCACAGGCACCATCTCCTAAGATAACGATCTTACGTTGAACTAAATAGGTTAGTATAACACGAGGAGAATCTTATAATAGATTCATCTACATACTTGTCTTCTGAGTACTTCCACAGATAGGCATAATGGATTGTACTTGTCAAGCTTGATCACTAACGGGAGTCGACTTTTGGTTATTTTTTTCAGCCAGACGAGAAATGCAAATGCGGAAAAACGCGCTCTCATCAGATTGTTACGATCTATCATATATTGTATTCAACTCCTATTGAATGTTATCTATATGCCTGGTCTATTTCCGGTAATTCCCTTGTAGGCGATATAAATATAAACCGTATTCCCACGATATGCATTATGCAGTTTTCTCTTTACTAACCCTTTTTGTTTTTCTACTCATCAATCAAATCTTCTAAGTACATACTAGGAATAGTTCTTCTATTTGATTTGGCATTCAATTCATGCTTGGAATCTGAGTGCATATTTAATCTATGCAAATGATCAGGAGGTGGAACAGAACCCACTCGTTGTGAGGCTGGTGAATCAGTTGGTGCTTGTGAAGGAGTGACCCTTTGCTGGGGACTTTGATGGGCACTGATGGCATAATCACTATTGTTAATGGCGTTATTCATATACAAGTTAGGGATGATATTCGAATGTCTGTTGCTGGTATAAGTACTGTTATCAGGGATAGTATTGGATAAGTTACTCGAAGATCCCATGAATCCTAAATCAGGAGTTGATGTACTGAATTGAGAAGACTTGATTCGGTTATGGGACATCACTTCTGCTGTAGGGGATATAAACATCTTTGTTAAATCATGTTTAGATGTGGCAGCCGTTCCTCCAACTTCGGATTGATATAGAGTAGAAGTATCACCTAATTGGGATCCACTTCCACTTAATCCTCCCCCTAATCCGGTAACAGATTTACTAGGATGATGGGATAATAATGGTAATTTGGCAATTGAATAGTTACTGTGTGACCTCCCATGATTGAAGTCCATGGTAACAGATGGGCTAATCCCATAAGCAGTATTATTGTTATTTTGATACTTTTCATATATTTGCTTATCATTAAACAAAGCTCTTTTAGCTAATCTGGATGCTGTCATGGAAGTAAATAAATGAAATAATATGAAACTCAACAAGATGGCTCCTACGATAGCTCCCACCGCTATGAAGACCGTCCCATTAGGACTTGAATCCCTTAAAATATAAGGATTAGCTGAGTTCACCGGTACTTCCATCGATGGAGTGGTGTAAGAATCTTCATCCGTTAAGGTGGGCAAATCAAGATCCGGCATGTCAGCTCTCTTTGTATGAACATAGCTGGTGATTAGGGTAGGTGGTGCTGTTAAGGTAAATGACATCTTAGACTACAATATAGCTATGTGGTGAAGTTTTCGTATTGGTTGGCAATGTCTTCTTTGTTTTGTAACTTTAAACAGAAAATTTTGAGATCAGAAAATTTAAATCCCAAATAGGAAAAATTGAAAACAACTAAAAATAGCTTTTTAGTGCTGATGGAATATAGTGGTGTTAGAGTATGGGGAAATCGGGTATGACAATGATAGGTGTGGTGGGCGTGGGGGGCGTGTTGTGGATATACTTAGAGCTTACCTATCTACTTAAGAAGTCATCATTAAGCCTTAACAGAATGATGAATAAACCTCTGTTGTCAACCAGAGTCTCAGCATGGCATGGGCTGCTTCAGGGCACAAACTCTGCTCGCCCCTGCGTCGGATCACCGGCCATAGCCACTGGACGAAAAGAGCAAAAGCTGCCTCCACGCGGTCCTACCGACCTGGTGGGAATGGCACGGGACTCGTGGCAATCTGTTGTGTGCCACATGATTCTATAAAATAGGGCTGTATAAAACTGTAAATTCAAACTAAACGAATGATCTATTCAACGATATATACTCTCCCTTCCCAAGGAGCTAAGTTAGATTCGTCTAAGGAATCAGCATTGGTATTAACCAATTTATATTCACCATCAATTAATTTTTCAAATTTGGCGGTGTCATCACTGAAGTTCAAAGCAACATAAGCTTTAGATTTTGAATTTTCATTGGATTTAACGTAAGTGAAGACTTTGTTATTTTCATAATCCAAGACTTCGAAATCTCCATAGACAAGTAAATCTTTGAACTCTCTTCTAACTTTCAAACATTTTCTGTAGAAGTTTAAAACAGAGCTAGGATCGTCAAGTTGATCAGCAACATTAATGGCTTTATAGTTATCGTTGACTCTCATCCATGGTTTAGCAGTAGAAAATCCACCGTATTCACTTGAGTCCCATTGAACTGGTGATCTAGCATGATCTCTGGCTACTAAAGCAACAGCATCTAAGAATTTTTGTACTCTGATATCAGTCTTGGGATCTTCAATATCAGGATATTCTTTGAATAATTCCTTATAAGCATTGGTACTTTCAACATCAAGATATTCAGTGATTGGCCAGGATCTTGGTAAGTTAGTCATACCAATTTCTTGTCCCTGGTAAATGTACATGGTACCAGTCAAAGTACTTTGGAATAAAGCAATCAACTTGGCTGATTTGAAAGTACTTTCTAAAGTTTTAGTGCTTCCGAATCTGCTAACAGATCTTGGCTGATCATGATTTTCAATGAAAACAGTAGACCAAGCATCAGTATCTTTAATGAAATCACATTGGTTTTGAATAGAATCCTTAAACTCCTGGAAGCTGAATCCTTTGTATTTATATTTGTGACCAGCAGTAGTACCTAAACTGACCAAATCAAATAAGAATAACATACTTAGTTCCTTTTCTTTGGCACTAACATACTTTAAAGCATCTTCTTTTGTACAATTACCAACTTCTCCAACTGTCATAGCATCATAATTGGAAGTGACTTTAGCAAACATTTCCTTGTGGAATTCATGAATTCTAGGACCGTTATTCACTAAATCACCAGGGTAATGATATTCGTTGTTAGGGAAGATAATAGGAGCATCTTCAAAAGTTTGAACTTTAGAGTAAAGACCAGCAGTATCCACTCTAAAACCATCGATTCCTCTTTTGAACCAGAAGCTCAAAGCACTTTCATAGATTGCTTGTCTGCATTCTTCATTCTCCCAATTCAAATCTGGTTGTCTTCTAGCGAATAATCTCAAATAATATTCTCCAGTTCTCTCATCATATTCCCATGCACTTTCTGAGAAGAATGATTGCCAGTTATTTGGTGGGTGTCTGTTTCCTTGCTCATCATAACGTGGAGGCTTCCAAATATACCAATCTCTTTTTGGATTGTCTTTGGAAGAACTGGATTCTTTGAACCATTGATGTTCAGCAGAAGTATGATTCACTACCAAATCAAGTAATAATTTCATTCCTCTTTCGTGAGCCCCGTCAATTAATTTTTGAACATCATCAACAGTCCCATATTTTGGATAAACTTTGTTATAATCACTAATATCATATCCCATATCTTCTTGAGGAGAATCATACATTGGGGATAACCAAATAATATCAACTCCTAAAGATTTGACATAATCTAACTTAGAAAGAATTCCTGGGATATCACCAGTTCCATTTCCATTGGAATCTTTATAAGAAGCTGGCCAGATTTGATAGATAGTTCCTTGTTTCCACCACTTTGGTTCATGCATTGTTAATCAATGTATTGTAAATTTATTGATCAAAAAAAAAAAAAGAGAAAAAGTAGATTATGCTGACTCTTTAAATAATTAGCCAGAGAAATATGGACAGTGTCGTCGCATATATAATACCAACTATATGGTCTCCTATTCAATAATTGTCTCGGGAAATTGGCCGTTGAATTACAAGGTTTTAGTGTCAAAAAACTTTCCCTCGGACTTAGGAAACTCGAGATATCGGGATGCTTATTGTTTACCCCAGATTTTCCTGTTTGAGTCTATCCGGTATACAGGGGTATCTATTTGCGAATTACAACCATTTATGCGAACAAAGTTGCGAAAGCCACCGCTCGGAATGACTCGAGCGAAAGTCGCAAAAACTTTATTCCATTAGTACCTTTAACACTTGGACAAGTAGTTGGAGCCTCTGCTAAACGGATCCACACCAGAGACACTTGCAAATGTATAATCCAGATGAGGATGTCAAAAAGTTCGAGACAATAGGGAATTTTATTGGCAAAACGCTGACCGGTCTGCCTCGGTTTTGGAACCAATGAAGGAGCAAGGGTCTTGGTTCATGGTTTACTCATGACGTGTATACTAGAGAACCTGTTATCACAAAACCGGGCGTCACTTAACTCCAAAGTCGACCACTTGCAGAAACGAGATACTATCGTGTGGGGATCCTGCTTATTGCTTGGCCATAGGTGTACTTGATAACCAAAGATTTGCTATCTTGTGTCATGAACGGCCCCACGGAAAAGTGGGGTGCACTGTTGATAGGAAAAAAAACCAGCTTACCCCAGGTTTTCGTGCCAATAGAGTATCCTGTTTGCGAAGGTTACTGGTTGCCAGAAGATCATCCAATTGTTAAACAATAAGGTTGTTATTCGTATGACTCTACGTAGCTACCTGCCGTACTGCTGTACGTCATTTCTTGTTCATGTATATGTTCTTATTGCATGTAAGGTTTGCTAATCTGCTTTACATTCCTCAAGGCATTAAAACCTCTTCTAACTTGATTTGTTTCAAAGGTATTAAGGATTGTCGTTCTGTACTTTCTGTTTCTCCAATACGAGAAAGGTGGGGTGTTGATTTTACTCCTGTTACTCTATTCATGTTGATAGATCAAGAGGGGGTGGAACTGGTTCTCTCTAAACAAAAAATATAAAAACCCTCCTTTATTCAGACTTCAAGTTTGACTACTTTTTTTTTTTATTAAAAATTACTATCATGTCGGAATTTGTAGAAGACGTAAACGACCCAAAGAGTAATACTATTGTTGATAGTAAATTAGCTAAAGGAACCACCAATGATTCTTTAGATGCCGAGATCGAGGATTACCTTGGTAAATTTTTAGATATTAGTGATAATGCTAAGTCTGATGATAACAATGATAAGGTTATGCCTTTAAAAGAAGGTCTTATGACTTTCCCTAAAGCGGCTTGTTGGTCTGTTGTGTTATCAACTGCTTTGGTTATGGAAGGTTACGATACCAATTTGTTAAATAGTTTGTATGCTATGCCTGCTTTCAAAGACAAGTACGGGGACCCAATTAATCCGGATGACCCAAATTCGGATCATGAAATCCCTAGTAATATCCAAATGACTTTGTCTATGTGTATTTATGTAGGGGAAATTATCGGTTTGGCTATGGCTGGGTTCGTGGCTGATAGGATTGGTTATA